>OX595855.1:5791131-5944049 GCA_951392215.1 Epirrita christyi | reverse complement strand
TTAGCCCAGTAGGGTGTTTTTATTGCAGAAGCGGGCTATACGGTTTATATTGAAAATTGGTAAATTAGAATCGTGTAGACTAAAGTTTAAGGAATAAAATATCATGACATTTACCGGCGAATATATTTTTCAAAATCTTATTTATATTAAATTACACATTGACGATTTTAAATTAAAAAGTGACATTCACAATTATTATACGCGCAATAAAGACAACAATAGTTGTTCCGAAGCACAGACTAGCTAAAGTAGCTAATAGCTTTTTATGCATAAGCATAAATCTTTTTAATAAATTACCTTTGGACGTAAGAAATATAAATTTTAAGGATTTTAGTGTTAGTATAAGGAATTTTTGACTATTTAAATCTTATTATAACATTGACGAAGCTCTAGCTGATGACTTTAGTATGTAATAATACTGGTATACTTGTGTTTGAATTTTTGTTCAAATGATTGTTATTATAAGAATATTATGTATTTATTAAAACTATGTAGAATTTGACATTTCCTTGTGTACAATAATAGGTATCAACACGGAATAAATGATTTTGAATTTGAATTTGATTTTTGAATTTGAACAGTAGCAGAAGGTCTATAGACTTCTTCGATTAAAGTTCAAGTAAGTTAAAGTAAGAAAATGATGACGAATATCAACAACGAAGCGATATTTTGTACTGAATAGTTTTTGAATCGAATCGCTATAAGAGCTCATGGTAAGGCCTGAGGCGCTTTTATAAAACCTCTAGATAAAACTCAGTCTTTTAGGCATTTTCCTTTCATCTATCAACAAAATTGAATATTTCTAAATTGAAAAAGTTTATTCAGAACTGATGAAATTCTTTTCTAAATAAATAAACACCAATTTCAAGCTCAGTTAATTTCCATTTTAATGGGGATGAATGAGTTTTTCGAGACCTGAAATAACGTTGATCCAAGTATAATAAGCATGAATGAATAGAATCCGCCCAGCGCGCCCTCGCGTGGTTCCGGGATGAAATTTTGCCATTTCTGGTCATGATAATAGTATTATCTACAAGATAATAATATAATGAGAAATGATTTGTATATTGGTTTGTTAAGAATAAACTCAAAGACCGATTTTAAAAATTATTTTACCAATAATAACAACACGAAGTAACATATATAAGCCATACCTATTATTAGCTGCGCTTTGCGGTTTCACTCGCGTGAACAATGATGAAAATTAATGATGATGTTAATCCAGGGTGATATAAAATTGCCCTGCCATTGTTTTTGGCATTTGTCTATAGTCCTGCATAATTTGATTGATTTTATGTACTTGCTAAATCAACATGTATACATGCTTTAAATATAAATTTTATAGTAAGTAAGAATAAATAGTTATGCATGCATACAATTTAATAATTTAATCTAATAAAATTGCAACTTCCTAACGGGGTTTAAGTATAAGTACTTAACTACCTAAAAGTATAAATAAGACCGATACTAATATGAATGTACCTACTATATAAGAGCCATAAATGAATGAATATGAATATTGAAAACATTGATGATGATAATAAAAAGTATAGCCAATGTGTTAAGCAAGAATGTATCTCCATTCAAAATTTCACTCAAATCCGTTCAGCCGTTTGAGCATGAAGAAGTTACAAACATACTCACAAACTTTCGCATTTATAATATTAGTGTGATTACGAGAATTAGTCTTCTATAAAAATCAAGGAAATTAATTTGGCTCCAGAAACTCTACATCCACTTGCCACCACGACTCTAGATCTTGGAAAAAAGAAGAAAAGTAATTTGGCGCCAGAAATCCTATCAAAACTTCAGTATCAACAGTCCCCTAAGTGATTCACAATCACAATTAGCATCAAAGACAAATTGTAATTAATAAACTCACAGAAACATAACTCAATTAGAAAATGACGAAGTATTTTTGTGCTAATGACACCATCAATTAATTAAAGCCGACGGAAAAATAAAGTTTGAATTAATTAATTTTTAGGAAAAGAAAGATTAGGCAAGTTAATTTTTATTTAATAAGATAAAAAAGAGGCTACCACGGCGATTAGTTTTACGCCTCCATCCACCGACATCCAAAATAAGCGAAAATTTGGAAATTTATATATGTTTCTCAATAACGCTTGCGGCGTAACGGCTGAACCAATTTAGATTAAATTTGTTAAAGCTTTTTGTCCTGGTATTATAACACGAGTGAACCTGTGAACGGATGCTAATAGTTATATTTCCCAATGCTGGAATATAAGAATAAAGATAAAAACTATGAAGAGCTCAAAAAAACATAAAGGAATTAAATATCCCCCGAACATTAGCCGAACCGGTAGTCAATCTTTTCGGTTGAATTACGATTGATTTTTGTCTGTTTCAATCATTTAGAACACGTCTTTCCTTGATAAATCTTATCCAATTACATTTACAAAATTTTATCAATATCTGTTGTAGGTTTTTAATGAATGAGATAAAACTACGTTTTTTATCAGTCTGGCTGTCCTTTTAATTTAAGAACTACAAGTCAGGGGTGCTATTTTTTTATGTCGAGTGACTAAACGTCAGTAAAATTGCCGTTAACCCCCGATTTTAAGATTTCTATACATTGAAACTCATTGATGACTAACATAAGCTTATACCTATTGACATCAATACAAGTGCCATCACACACACGGTACACACACAGTGTACAGTGTGTACATTTCTTAATAACTTTTCATTTAAAAAACCGACTTCCGCCATTGTTTTCGACTAAATAATTTTGGATGAAAAAAAATGATGAAAGAACCAGAGTGGTGAAAGGATTATGATACTTTCTGAATGCAAATGCTTGGTTTGTTGCTGAAAATATCAAAATCGCCATATGTATGCCTACAATATTTGAGGGGTTCCCTCAATTCCTCATGGATCCCATCATCAGAACTGAATTCTGAAAATTCTGAAAATGGGACCAATCTGGAAGTATATCTATTCGAATAAAAAAAAGAATTTTCCAAATCGGTTCATAAACGCCGGAGATATGCGGTAACAAACATAAAAAAAAAAATACAACCGAATTGAGAACCCCCTCCTTTTTATGGAAGTCGGTTAAAAAACGGTGATTTGTGGCCTTTTTGATGATATTTAGTCACTCGGTGACATTCAAAAATCGCACCCCTGATCTTCATGAAATTTTGAGGTTATAATTAGACTAGACTTATCAAGGTACGATGTGTTAGATTTTTGAAACACTGTACCACAAAAATACAGAATAGAAAAATAATTATAATACGACAAAGTGTACCTTGATTAGAAATGTGATCATCATACAGTTTTATTAATTAATAAAACTTCCCCTCATAAATTTAATGAAGGTGGACCAGCTATGTTCGAAGATAATAATAAAATTCATCATTATTTTATAAATAGAAGGTATAAAATTCAATAAACCCTCATTAATTATTCATCTTTGATGAATATTTGCTAAACAAAACATACCTGAACAAAAGACTAACAGGCAGTTTCTCAAAAGTTGATCAAAGAAATTTTAACAAATTTATTTTATACTGAAAAATCTTTGAGACTTACTTTCTCCGATAATAAAAGTTTCATGCCATTCTAATGCCATGAAATCGTCTCCAAGTTCAATAAAGATCACTTGAAACAACCTCTGTCAATTCACTAGTGAATTAGTAACGCGAGAACATCCGAAATTGTTCCATTTAACCGACTGAGTAGATACGACAGAGCCTGTGGCGATTCAGAATCAGGACATGCAATTAACTTTAACAAAAACAAACTCAAATTGTTTACCTTTAATGCAATGAAACGATGTAAGCAGTAACGTCAATGAAATGAAATTTGATACTTATCCTATTCACAGCTTATGCGTATCAAAAAACAACATTAAGTGGGTAGTTAAGATATTTTTTTGTTCTAAAATATCTGTCACACTTGACAAATTTAAGTCCAATAACTTACAACTGCAATAACTTCAAAATTTGCCACTTTTGAAGGGTGGGCGGTTAATTGTGCCGCCACGCTGAGGGTATGTAAGTAACACAGATAAAAAATACGATTAAATCAATTTAACAATAATGAAGAAACAACCATAAAAAGTACTCATTTCTGTGTTGGCATCAAACTGTTTAATAAAACTCTTATAAATTTAAGTACGTAGATACTCTAATTCGCGTGTTTTAACATTCGTATGACAGTGACGGACGATTTTAAAGTAAGGCTTAGACTTAGTCACCGTGAAGTACGTTCTATTTATCTGGACCTAAGATTAGACCCTGCTCCTCCCGTGGACACCACCACCCAGGGGATGGGCAGCAGCATCCACCTGCGTGTTTAACACCAAACTACGATCACCAATCCGCCTGCCAAGCGTGCTGATTATTGCAAATTCCCCAAGTGCGTTCTATGAGGGAGGCTTTGTCCAGCTGTGGGCATCTAAAGGCCGTTGAAGAAGAAGAAGAGAGGATTCGAGAAATCATGGTTGTCACTTTTATACAACTCATTAGAACGCGTACA
Source organism: Epirrita christyi (assembly GCA_951392215.1). NCBI lineage: Eukaryota > Metazoa > Arthropoda > Insecta > Lepidoptera > Geometridae > Epirrita > Epirrita christyi. The sequence continues at coordinate 5,939,543 of OX595855.1, read as the reverse complement.
GAGTTTGAGCAACGAACAATGTTGTCGCAAATTTATAGTCCTGAAGTATGGTATGGTAAAGAGCTAATAGGGGCTTTTTCTGGGCAGCTAAGAAGGGAAATGTACTTGTCAATACTCACTTAGCTTAGAGCAGTCAATGTTTCTATTTAGTGTCTGCAATAGGCCACTGTGGTATGCTAGTGGTCAGCAAATCTTCTCCGGCAGATTAGTGTCCAGAGGATAACCACTCCCAGTTACAAAGTAAATGTGTTTGCAGACCCTTATCTCAGCAGTGTGTGGTTAGTTACACGTTTTTGCTTCTTGTAAAATGATCCCATGATATCCCTTTTGTGATAGACAGATAGGACATTATGCTGAGGACGGTGGCTTTTAGATTTATGACGGAATCTTGGAAATAATCTGAGGCCTTACCATGAGCTCTTATAGCGATTCAGTTCAAAAACTATTCAGTACAAAATATCAGTCATCATTGAATAACTTTAATTGCAGCTACTGTGCCTTTAAATATAGCTGCTGACATCACGGAACCGATATTTTGTACTGAATAGTTTTTTTATACTACTAAAACAAGCAAGCAAACAAGCATACGGCCCACCTGATGAAAAGTAGTTACCGTAGCTTATAATATATGGACGCCTGCAACACCAGAGGCATCACATGCGCGCTGGCCGACCCTGAGACATAAAGATGAAAAGTCTCATGTGCCTGTAATTTCACAGGCAATTTTCAAATTTCAGCTTTTGAACTTATCACTATAAGAGCTCATAGTAAATAAAAAAAACCCATTCGGGCTCCCCTACCAACTAACTAACCAGGGAAAATGTCCTAATTTAGTAACCTAGTTTTAAACTTAGCAATTTCCTGCAATTACATGCAGTTCCTAGGGGCACAATACAAAACTACTTTTCATTAGACTACACCGCAGACTTTATTTTGCATTCGCAAAATGAGCTTACTCAGCAATTATTATGCAAATGCCATTCTGTTCAAAGCGTGAACTAACGAGACCTGTAACAACTGGCAAGTTGGCGGAATATTTGACCACAATGCATAAAGGGAAGCTGTGTGGAATGGTTGTTTTTTGCAAATACTTACTAGTTTTTGTGTAGTTCCTGGATTTTCCCCGATATTCATTCTTGCATTGTTGTTTGATTTTTATGCACAAGTATATGGTAGTTTATCGTTTAGTTTTAACTTTTTTAGTTCACCTGGTTGAACTAACGCGAATCTATCACGTGATACATTTACCAATAGTTCACCCAGATAAACTAATAGTATCTATATAATAAACTATACTAATGCGAATCTACCAGGTGATACCTTTTACAAATAATTCATCTGGATTATTCAAGTCTACTAGGCATAGACATAGTTCACCCAGATGATCAAATGCGAATTTACCAGGTGATACTTTGTACTAATGGCTCAGCCAGATGATCTTATGCGAATATACCAGGTGACACTTTTCACTAATAGTTCACCCAGATGATCTAATGCGAATCTACCAGGTGATACTTTTCACTAATAGTTCACCCAGACGAACTAATGCGAATCTACCGGATGATACTTTTTACTAATAGTTCACCCAGATAAACTAATGTGAATTTACCAGACACGAATAAATAAAATTATTTTAAAGGAGCCTTACTTTTAATAAAATACAGAGTAGCTTGCTTATAACATTAGGGCCACTACAAAACGCTCAGATGGCTACAGTAGGTACAAGGCTACTACTATTTGAATGATGGTAATTAACTAATTAATATGTATTCCAAAGCCACTGAAAGTTTTCACATCAGAAATTTAAGTTTAGCCCATGTTGCTCGGATTGGGTCGAGAGTTTCAAAATTACACGGAACAAAGTATGTACGTCATAGTAAAGTGGATCATAATATCAAAGGATTAGAGTCCAGTTAGAAGGTCTTATTTTTAAACTAGTGTTTGTACGTGGATTTGCTCGGCGTTATACCGGGATACAGAAGGTAGCTTAGCTCAATCCAGCTCATAATCTATCTCAGTAACAATTTTATCAAACTCGGTTCAGTCTTTATGACGTATTTGGTAACAAATGAATACCCAAACATCAAACAAAACAAACTGGATGACTTGCATACAAACAACCAAATTTTTTAATTATTAGCAGGTATAATTATAATATTGTTATAGAATACTAGCATTTGCTCTACCCGCGTGGAATCTGTATTATATATTATAGCCTATTAAGTTATTCTGAGCTATAATACTGTAAGGTCATGGAATTAATATGTCCATGTTGTAGTTTCATCAAAATTCTGTCAGAGCGCCATCTACCGAGAAAGTTGATACTACTTTTTTTTAAATCAAAAATGAAAAGCTCTCATTATTTCTATGCCGGCTTATTTCGTTCGAGTAACTCGAACGAAATAAAAAACGACGAAAGTTAACTGAATCGACACTGAATTCTAAATTGACAGAAAGTTGAATTTCTGGTCCCTCATAAATAACAATTTAGTCTACTTTCAATTCATGGTGACCACCATTAGAGTAGGATAGTTATATACATAATTGGAAAGAGTAAAGAGAGACTCCATCTTTTTATGCTAAAATAACGAAAAAACTTTGAATCGTTCAAGTTTCAGTCACATTTCGATATAATCACATTACAGTGTTGTAAATTATGACAGGAGAATACCATTTCTGACATTTAAGACATCGACACATGATCAGAACTCTATTTTAACTATTTTTTAGTTAGTGAATTGGGCATCAGGTATCATGTACAGTATGTACAATATTGAATTTAAATCAAATAAAATCAAATCAAATCAAAAGAATTTTATTCATTGAAATCACAAGGATAATAATTTTGAATCGTCTTATCATTGACATAATAAATATTCGTCTTATAAACTTTTTTTTTTTTTTTTTTTTTTTTTTTTCCTTTCCTTAGTGTACGTTATCATGTACCCTAATAGCATTACAATCTAGCCATAAGGCAGGCTAATAAGTAATTAAACATTGACCTAGATTTATAAAATAAATTATAGCTAAGAATGTGTCCATTGGCACTTTTCTTAATGTCTCTATTTAAGGGGAGGACACTTTGTTCTTGTGTTCTTATTATCTAGCACTAATTTGCACTACATTACACTATTATTTAAACTACACTAACTCATAAGGTTTTGTTCTTTTGAGTCTTCTCACTATGTCCGTGTTGTCGAGAAGCTGGATTGCCTCGACATTCACATGATGATGAAGTCTACGTTCGTGAGCTCCTGCATATTTTTTGATGACTTTGTCGACGAACTCAATGTTAAGGTCCCGGTGGAGATCGTCATTTCTTACATACCAGGGTGCATTTACTATTCCCCTGAGTACTTTATTTTGAAATCGTTGTATTATTTCTAAGTTACTCTTTTTGGTACAGCCCCACAGCTGTATACCATAGGTCCATACTGGCATCAGGACTTGTTTGTATAATAATATTTTGTTGTGTACCGCTAGAGTAGAATGTCTTCCAAGCAACCAGTACATCTTCTTGTATCGTAGTTCTAACTGATCTTTTTTCTTCTTGACATGAGCTTTCCAGCGTAGCTTTGCATCAAGCGTCATTCCCAGATACTTTGCCGTATTTTCATATGGTATGAGCTTATTGTTGATAAATACCGGAAAGTACTGCTCTTTTTTGTTGGTGAAGTTGATGTGGATTGATTTTGATTCGTTTAGTTTGATCCGCCATTTTTTCGTCCAGCAATGGATTTTATTAACCGCCACTTGAACTTTTTCTGCTGCTTCTGCATGGGTATTTCCAACAGCCATTATAGCAGTGTCGTCAGCAAAGGTCGCGATGGTGTTATTTTCTAGTTCAGGGATATCACAAGTATAAAGTAGGTATAGGACCGGACCCAATACGCTTCCTTGTGGTACCCCAGCTTTAATTTCTTTTATTTCAGAGTAGGCATCTTCTTGCCTTATTCTAAAAACTCTATGCGATAAATATGATTCTAGTATATCTGCAAATTCTTCTGGTAACATTTTTCTCAGTTTTAGTATAAGGCCTTCATGCCATACCTTATCAAAAGCCTGAGCCACATCTAGGAAAATAGTAGAGCAGACTTTTTTATCTTCTAGAGTTTTCTCGATAGTATTTGTGATTCTGTGAACTTGGTCTATTGTTGAGTGCTGTTCACGGAAGCCAAACTGATATTCTGGAATAAGGTTCTTATGGTCTATAATTGGCTTCAGCCTTTTAAGTAGTAATTTTTCAAATAACTTTGACATAATGGGTAGCAAAGAAATTGGTCTGTAAAATGTTGTCTCGTGAGGTGGTTTTCCTGGTTTTGCTATCATTATAACTTCAGCTACTTTCCATAGTTCTGGCACATATCTTAGTCTAAATGCGGCATTGATAAGGGTTGTAAGTTTAACTAAGGCTTTTCTTTGAATATTATGAAATATTTCTCCCGAGATAAGGTCAAACCCAGGAGATTTTCTGGGGTTTATATTTAGTTTTATTTCCCTTAAGACTTCTCTTGGTGAAACAAGCTTTATATTTAATTTATCATTACAAACTTCGTTTATCGTATTGTTATTATTTATTTGGCCTTCATTTGGTTTAAATATATTCTCTAGATGCTCTGCAAAACATTTGGCTTTTTGTTCATTACTAACGGCCCATTTTCCGTGTCCAACTTTTAGTGGAGGAATTTGAATGATTTCCTTTGCATATTCTTAGTAGCCTTCCAGAGTGAGTAGTCTGTACTACGGTCACTGGTCAGGTTTTTAAGAAATGTGTTAGTTGAAGCATCAATGTGATTTTGGATTTTCCTTTTTAATTGTTTTGTAAGGTTGTTCAACTTGTTTTTGTCTTGTGGAGACCTTGATTGATGCCATTGGTTTCCCTGTCTTCTTTTTTCATATATTAGTTGTTTGATATCTCTAGGATACTTGGGAGTTGTTGTTCTTTGTTTAATTTGAGGTGTGTTTTTCCAGGCTGTCTGCTGTATAAGCTTGACAAACTTCTCTACTTCTATGTTAAGCTGCTCCGGAGTTTTAAGCGGAACTCTAAGGTCTATATTACAATCTAATTCTATCCGAAAACTCTCCCAATCTGTGTATTTATTTACTAGGGTTGGAGTGTTTTCTGTAAATAAGACCGTCTCACTTATTTCTAAAAATATTGCAGAATGGTCCGAGTTCATATCGTAGCTCTGTTTTGTTTGAAGATAGCTAGATGATAGGTTCTTGTAAATGAAAAAGTCTATCAGGTCAGGAATTTTATGTGGATCAGTTGGCCAGTAGGTGGGCAATCCCGTGGATGTAACGTCACATTTAATTTCTTTTATAGCACTCATCAGTTCTTTTCCTTTTATGTTTGTTAATCTAGAGCCCCAATATGTGTTCTTGGCATTGAAGTCACCTCCTAATACAAATCTTTCACCAAGAGGTTGTAAAAGGCTCAGGTACGTCTCTTTTCTTATCGTATATCGTGGTGGGCAGTATATGGCCGCCACAGTAAGAGAATATCGCTTTGTATTAATACAAATTGCTACAGATTGGATGTCTGGCTCTTCATGTTTATTTACTTCGTGATGTTTTATATTTTCATTTACAATTACAGCACTGCCGCCTCTTCCTTTATTGGCTGGGTGTAGTGCATGATAGACTTTATAGCCTTTGAATTGAATATGTGATTGTTTTGTAAAATGTGTTTCTGATACCAGACATATATCTATATTTTCTATATCTAGGACTACCTGCAGTTCGTTTTGATGATTCAGTAGCCCATTGCAGTTCCAAGCCATAATTTTGAGTTTGTTAATCATTTTTTAGTTTTAGGTATAGCTGTTTTAGCGCTATTTTCTATCCTCTTCAGACGCTCATCAAATGATGTCATGAGCTTCAGGATTTCATTTAACTTACTGTCATTAGTGTCGAATTGCTCATTGCGTAGCAAAGTTTTCGTGTTTCCCGCAGCTGCTTGAGCGTAGGAGACGTTTTTGTTTGTGCTTGAAGGTCTTATAGTACCAGGGTTATGCTGGTCAGAGATACGTGATTTTTCATTAGAAACTGGCTGTTGTCGCAGAAACACTGGTTTTTTGATGTTTTTGTTACGCATCGTTTGCATTTCTTTTGCTACCATGCATCCTCTATAGTTGGCTGGGTGAGCTTCTCCACAGAGCACACATTTAGCTTTTACTTCTGCTGGTTTTATGCAGTCTTTAGTTAGGTGTTTTCCTATGCATTTAACACACCTAGGCTCCTTGGAACAGTACTTTTGTGTATGCCCGTAGACCTGGCATCTCTTACACTGCGGGATCAGTTTCGTGGATCTAAGAGGTTGTACCTCCACCAAACACCCCAGTATATATTTAATTTCAAAAACCTTTTTAATTTCTTCATCGTTATTAAAGGTAAGCATAAACATATTGAGTGGCTCCTTGCTTTTCCAGCTCAATTTATTTATTGCGTCCTCAATCATGTAACCTTTTGTTTTAAGGTCTTCTATGATCCTTTCTGGCTTACAGGTGAAAGGCAACTTTTTAACCATTACTCTTATTGGCCTTTCTTGCTTATTTTCATAAGAATGCCAAAGACAGTTATTTTCAGTCAACATCTTTGTTACATTTCTATATGCTTCCTCATTACAAGAGTTAACTTTGACGCTCTCACCATTCAACATCTTAATCGTGAAGGTGCCAGCTGGTTGTTTTATAGACAAAAAGTCATAAAAATTTTGGTAGTTGTTTACCCCATCCACTATTATAGGAGGTGGGGGGGGGGAACTTTCTTACCTTTTTCTAACATTGGTGTTTCGTCAGTTTTTAGTGGTGAGAGTGTGGGTTATTAAGTTACTATTAAGTTATTCTGAGCTATAATACTGTAAGGTCATGGAATTAATATGTCCATGTTGTAGTTTCATCAAAATTCTGTCAGAGCGCCATCTACCGAGAAAGTTGATACTACTTTTTTTTAAATCAAAAATGAAAAGCTCTCATTATTTCTATGCCGGCTTATTTCGTTCGAGTAACTCGAACGAAATAAAAAACGACGAAAGTTAACTGAATCGACACTGAATTCTAAATTGACAGAAAGTTGAATTTCTGGTCCCTCATAAATAACAATTTAGTCTACTTTCAATTCATGGTGACCACCATTAGAGTAGGATAGTTATATACATAATTGGAAAGAGTAAAGAGAGACTCCATCTTTTTATGCTAAAATAACGAAAAAACTTTGAATCGTTCAAGTTTCAGTCACATTTCGATATAATCACATTACAGTGTTGTAAATTATGACAGGAGAATACCATTTCTGACATTTAAGACATCGACACATGATCAGAACTCTATTTTAACTATTTTTTAGTTAGTGAATTGGGCATCAGGTATCATGTACAGTATGTACAATATTGAATTTAAATCAAATAAAATCAAATCAAATCAAAAGAATTTTATTCATTGAAATCACAAGGATAATAATTTTGAATCGTCTTATCATTGACATAATAAATATTCGTCTTATAAACTAAAATTACTCCTGTTCCAATGCGACCAAGCCTAGTAGAATCAGGCAACAATCACAGGTTAGCTTACATTACAATTGATACAAATCTATAGATATAAAATAGGTCTTCCCCTGTTATAGGTATCGTATTAAGTTCAGTATGTTCCGAGTTTTCTGGCACACATGTACAACAGATAATAACATAAGCCGACACTTTCGAAGAAAATTAGCAAAGACAACTCCGAGATTGTGAAGTTGCTAACTAATGCGCTGTGTTCGGCTTTGGGCTTATTTTGGAGTTATTTGTTTTGTTGTATCATTATTGGTGGGTAAATAACAGACAAAATTTACAAAACAATTGATTTTCGGCTTGAAAATCTATTTCGGACAAACTTAAAGCACAGATTTTTAAAAGACAAGTTTTTTGTTTATCTTGGTGGATGTCTTGCAAGTGGTGCGAAATTCTTCGTGTTTTTAGCCCATCACACCTCATCAACACTTCTTGTGATAGCAAAAACTGGCTTTGCGAAAACTATGAGACCTAACACATATTTTAGGTGATAGTATTTCAAAAAAAAGGAGAAATATTTAGGTCAAGAAGTTTCCCCTATTCAAGTTTCATAACATATAAGATTCAGATAGCGCTAAGACTGCCAAAATGATCCCCATTATTGCGTTCCCCATTGCCAATTTGCTACTGTAATTGGGGGGCAGCTCCTTTTATCTCTATCATCAACTTCATCAGCGGGCACAAAACTTCGTTTTGAAAAAAAAACAACAAAAAAACATAGGTTATTTATTCACTTGTCGGTATTTAAAATAATACCTAGCCTATACAAAGTGTGTAATAGAAGTCTGTACAGCAGTGCGATTCTAAAACGTCGGAAACGTTTCCGATCTGCAGTGCTAGTACCTATGTAGGACTCGATACGATAAATTTGACAGTTATTCAAGATAAAATCTGTTTGTATCGTGAATAACTGTCAAAACTCCTACTTTCACGATCGGTAATTACACTCTAAAATTTTTACGAATTTAAGAGCAGGTCCATTAAATAGCGCTGGGAAAGATTCACCGATGGTACCTTCTTTTTCTGTGGCAATAGTTACTTGGAACATTAATATGCGATGTATTACGGCGCGCCAATTTTGAACTACTTACTTTTGATACTTTTTCCTACGATTGCTTTAATTTTGAGTTAGATTATTTTTTGGTTTGAAAGTATCTTGGTAACTAAATTTCCAAATGGAGGAAGTGCCTCTTAACGAAAATGCAATCGTACTTGTACGTAACGTCATTTTGACAGTTGAGATCGTGAATTTACGCTGTCGATCGCGAAAATTTACCGACACCTTCTAAAAGCCCGATAAGCTAAACGATCATTACTAATAATGAATTTAGGACTTATAATTTTATTGCTAGGTGATGAGGGAGAACGGCAGCAGCATCACAATGTGATGCGTATTCGGAGGCAGGGTCATGTAGGTACCATAATATCCAAATTAAATTGATGATTCAGTCATCAACGTGATCGCCAAAATATTCCCGATATATACCTATGTGATGTTCTCTATGTTGAAATAAACTAGCTGAAACATCAAATTGTCTCTCCGCCTTGATCAAAGAAGAAGAAGACTACGAACATTTTTTTTCGAAGGGGTTGATATTGTCCACGATCATTCTAGTAAAACTGCCATCGCTTTAATTTATTGAATTAAATAATATACCTACTTGACATTGGCAAAATTCAAGAGATTTTACTCAGAAGCCATAAATAAGAAAATAAAAATAAACTTTTTTTTTGCAAAGGTCACAACGCTATAACGCTTTAGTCATACTATTATTTATTCTGTGGCTGTAGGAAGATTGCATATTTTCTGTATTTTTACTTAATCAAACGGAGATTTTGACGAATACTGGAAATTTCTCTGAAATAAACCCTAAAACATGGTTTACAATGCTAAAAATCTATAAAAAAAAAGGATTTTCTAAATATTTCGGACATTGGAAGTCGTGCCACAGAAATCCCACCTTTAAATGTTTTGTCTGTGGACGTCCTCAACTCTTCAGCCCCCTCTAAATATTAGCGACGCGTGTTAAGTACTTCCAAATTCGTTAACAAAATCGGTAAATATGCGATCTCGATGTCGAATCGACGCAAAGTTCGTACTTGCACTGCGGATTCGTTAGTTTTTCATTTCGATGTGTTAAGTAACTAAAACAATTTTCTAACAATTTTCTCTAGTAAAACACAGTAATTTACAATATTTATTGTTTTTTACTGTGTTTTACTAGAGAAAGTTGTTTTAGTTACTTACCACAACGAAATGAAAAACTAACGAATCCGATCGGAAACGTTTCCGACGTTTTAGAAGCGCCCTGCAGGTGGACTTTGACTATCAGAAACCTCATATCCTCTTAGTGAATAGCATGGAAATAATTGCGATGCACGCAGAGAGCACTTTTAAATCAAGAGGGTCGGATTTCAGAGCGAATTTATTATCCAATCCTTCTGCTTGTTTATTGTTTTATTGTGAGGCAATCTCTTTTGTGTATCTGTGTATCTGTTTTTGATGTTGGAATAGCAACGGGCGAAATCATTATCATGGATTGCATTTTCGGCTTTTGATTGGTATTGGTACAGACGGCAAAGCTAATTGTAAATTGCTAATTGCTAATTATTAATTTACAATTAGCTTTGCTGAGTATGTGTATATAAACTAAATAAATGTATGTGTTTCTGTTCTGTTTTTTGTTTTTAGGGTTCCGTACCTTAACAGTAAAAAACGGGACCCTTATCAAGGATCACTTTGTTGTTCGTCTGTCCGTCTGTCTGTCAAGTCTCTTTTTCTCAGGAACGGCTAAATGTATCTACTTAAGAGGTCACCGGTAACCTAGCAAAAGGACGCCTTAAGCCCTTTTGCAAGCGATCGAAGTTTGCGTCTGATGGCGGCTATTATTTCATGAAACTTTGTACACATCATCAGTAGGTAAATCACTTACACTAATACCTAGACCCGTGGCTCATCAGTTTCTTACAAAATGATAAATGGTGGTACCAAATCATAATAAAAAATAAAAAAACTGACGAACCACGGGTCTCCAATATTATATTAGTGTACCTACTTTATAAGTGTACAAAATTTCATGGATTTTGAAGAAATAATAGCCAAAATAAAAGCAAATATCACAACAAATGTATAACTAAGAATCTAACTTAGCTTAGCAACAACAGCTGTGTGCTGTTTGGCAACCAATTCCACAAGCGGATTTGCAGTATGGAACCCTCAGGGCGTGAGTGTCGCTTGCACTTGGCTTTTTTTATTTATTATGAAATGTGTATTTAGCACTACGCTATATATACGTAAAAGAAAAAACTTAGAAATATCTCCCAATGCGATAAAAATAAAGGTGTCTGGTACGCGGGGCGTAGTAAATTTTATTTAATCTGTGTTTTCTATTAGATTTGCTGTCTGTACAATCTGTTTCATGTTTATAATATGTTGTTATTAAAAGTCACGTGAGTAGGTATCTCATTCCCCAAAAATAAGAGTACAATATGGTGCCTTTAAATCTATTTTATGATACTTTTGTTAACAATATTTCCCGAGCAGCCTCAACTACACCTATTGAATTTACGTATGTAAATTATGGAATTATGAATTATCTCTGTTTGTAATTAGCTATGGTAATGGCTCCTCCTTCTCCTCCCATAGATGTAGTAAAAGCTTTACTAAGGAACTACACCAAGGGATGGCCAGCAGCATCTGCCTGAGTATACCAAACTGCACCAATCCGCCTGCCAAGCGTGGAGATTATGGCAAATCCCCCTTGTATTCAATGGGGGAGGTCCAGCAGTGGACGTAAATAGGCTGGTGATAATGATGATGAAACCTAAGGGACCATTTGTCGATTCGGCATATACTTATCTACGCACAATCGATGAATAGTCCCTTAGGTACTAATATTTCAATTCGGCAAAAAATACCAGAGCCCTTAATAAAAGCAACCCCAAACGAAATGACGACCACAAAAACACGGTGACCCACAAAAAGTCCACTTCAGCGAATGTTATTCAAAGGTTTTATTTTTTTCCATGTAAGTAAATTCAGATACGAATATCATTTCAATATATTAATTGGAAAAAACATTTGAAGAACTCCCGGGACCTTTTTGCTTTTAAATCATAACTTGGTAATCGTATGTGTACAAACATAATATACCGGGATGAATCGTGTTATTCTCAATGAATTTGGGCATAACATCTGAAGACAGATTACGAAAAGTGTTATTCTCAAACGATATTAGGTAAAACTGTAACAGATGTTACCTAAGTTATATATTATACTTCTTTTTAAGGCAAAAAAATACGTCCTTGCCCAACAGGCAAATGTTACCAAACGAGCGACTGGTAAGGTAATGAAAGCAAGTTCAACAAAGAACCAATCGATTGTTCTTATACCTCCGTGACGCTGTGGGCGAGTAGCCGTTTGAGACGCAAGAGATGCGGGTTCTATTCCCTGCGGAACAAATGTTTGCATGATCTGCAAATATTTGTTCAGGGTGTTCTGGGTATTTTTCGATGTATAATAAAAAATACATATCTATGTTATGTATTGTATATTAAATATATCAGTTATCTAGTAAACATAACTGGGGCTAGATAGTGCTGTGTGAAATGTCCAGCATTTATTTATTTATTAGTTCCGGGTTTGGGTATTGTAGTACCATTGTACTCGTAGTTCCTTGATACCCGCGACACAGGAAATTCTCATGGAAATTCTAGTGTGGGACACTGTGTGACTGTTGGGTGTTATGTTATGTACATATATAAGTATAGGTACTTGGTGAGGATGAAGCTGACAGACATGCTGTAACCAACATTATGTTGAGCTGACGGCATTTTAACGTAGCACTGAACAATTTGAACGTGTGGACTGTGGTGGGTGCGTATACTATATGTTAAAACTACTACTTTTGGTGTGTTCCTTGTCCCTCAGCCATTTTTATTGCCTTAGTTCAAATACTGTTATCGTGTCAAATGAACGTTCTAATTTAGGTAACCTATCTTATAAATCTTCCAAGTTCTGATGGGATTTAATTTCGACACAAAAGCTCGTTTTATTTCTACATAAATAGGTACAAATAAAACTGACCGTCCAGTTATAAGTTGCCGTGTAGTAAATAAGCACATTCGGTTTATGATAGCAAGCAAATTACAACAGTATCGAGTGCACGGAAAGTGGTAATCAAACCAGCGCCAGTCGCGTCTATGGCCGGGTGACAAGGTGTAAGACGCCGAGACATCAAGAAGGCAACTCTCGTAATTATTTGATATTTAATTCACAATCTCATCTCACTCACATCTTACAATTTATCATAAACGTTTCTATCGCTCAGGAAGACGTTCGTTATAGCGAAAAATGCTAAGATTATGTTAGTTTTTGTTGAGCTAGCTGTCAGAAACTCAACAACAAAATTGAGTAAGTATAGATAGAAAATACTTTATTGCACACCATAATATACAAAAAATGAAACAATTTAACAAACTAAAACTATAACCTCGGAACAAATATTTGTATGATCAGCAGATATTTGTTCAGGGTGTTCTGGGTATTTTTCTATGTATAATAAAAAATATATATCTATGTAATGTATTGTATTAAGTATATCAGTTATCTAGTACCCATAGCACAAGCTCTGCTTAGCTTGGGGCTAGATAATGTTGTGTGGAAATGTCCAGCATTTATAATTATTATTAATATACAATGGGCGTTCTTTGGATGGACTGGTCTGTATAAAATTAACATGGGGCATTGATGGTGTACCTATCTACATACTTAAATATTGATATTAATACATTATAAAGTAATGATTAACGTTTTATAATTTCACTTTGATTCTCGATTAATACACGTTTTTATAGAAACTTTTAAAGTTAAAATCATGATAAAGTAAATTGTAAAAATATTACAAATTAGAAATTTATATCAGGATGCTGAATATATCATAAATACAATTTTTAAACTAGTATTAAAATTCGTAGTGTTCACCGTGGTACACTTACCACGGTGGTAAGTGGTGTTGGTGTGTACTTGAAGCTAGCTCGCTGGTTCTTCTGACTTGAAACCTGTACCAAATAGCTGTGCAGTTGTCTGCAATGCGGGGAATTATGGCTACCACATGCGAGCTTATCCGATCGCCTTTAGATGCAATCTATAGCCACTTAAGGCTGCTTTCACAAAAACATTTTATGAACACTTTTTGATTTATTGTTATTGATTGACCAAGGTAATCCATAGAACCAAAGGTCACTGACATCTCTCAGAATTAATAATAATAAAATAATATAGCCTTTTATATTTCCTTAATAAAACATACACAATTCATATATCATATAGTATGTAATGTAATAGATAAGGTTTAATAAATTAATGCATTTATATTTTTTTTTTTTATTAATACATTTGTAATATCTTTCAGAACTAACAAGTTGAAATGCAAATATAGGTTCTTAAATATCCCGCTGCGCTACTTTGAGCCTGTCTTCATCTATGTATACGGCAATGTAAACTTTATTCTCCCATCCACAGCAATATGGGTATCAAATGAAAGCTCTTATTTAGATGATTTCATAAAGGCAGTAGAGAACACCGTATACCGTGATGTGTCCAACCTAAGAATAGACCTTTTCATCCCATCTATTCGAAAAGGACGACTTGGTTCGCCTTTAAGTGCACCCAAAGGTGGTGTTTTCTGTATGAAGCTTCTATAAGTGCGCCGCAATTATCTTTGCCGCGCACTTTTTAAATTTGGAATATATCGAACTCAAATAAGTGCGCCGCAATTATCTTTTACGGCCCTTTTTGAAATTGGAACATCTTGAAAAGAATCAAACACAAATAAGTGCGCCGCAATTATCTTTTCCGCGCCCTTTTTAAATTTGGATCATCTTAGTGTTCAGCGCCAAAGAAGGCGAACGCAAATATTGTTTAAATAAATACTGGCTGGTACGACGGCCCATAGTCGCGCCACCGGCTGAATAAAAAAAACAAATTAGAAACGACGGCCCGCGATTTCGTCATTTTTAACCGACTTTACAAAAAGGAGGAGGTTCTAAATTCGGTTGTATTTTTTTTTAATGTTACCTCATATCTCCGGCGTTTATGAACCGATTTGGAAATTTCTTTTTTTTTTTGAATAGATATACTTCCAGATTGGTCCCATTTTTTTCAGAATCCAGTTCTGATGATGGAATCCACGAGGAATTGAGGGAACTCCTCAAATATTGCAGGCATACATATGGCGATTTTGATATTTTCAGCAACAAACCAAGCATTTGCATTCAGAAAGTATCATAATCCTTTCACCACTATGGTTCTTTCATAATTTTTTTTTCATCCAAATATTTAGTCGAATACAACGGCGGAAGTCTTTTTTTTTAATGATAAGTTATTCACGGATTGTTAGAAATTCATGGTTTTGTTTTGAAATAAAATATGAGGCGCCTTTTATTTTCTCATAGTGGGTGATGAAAAGTAGAGTGTAACACTCGGGCGCAAAATATATTTTTGGCTCGGGCGACGTACTTTGAATCCCTCGCTACGTTCGGGATTCTACTAAAGAATCCCTCGCTATGCTCGGGATTCTACTCTAGAATCCCTCACTTCGTTCTGGATTCAAAAAAGCGCCCTCGCCGTAAAAATATATTATTTTGCTCCCTTATGATACAATCTACTATTCCGTCTCCTCACGTGGATGTCGTAAAAGTGGAATAACACACACCAGATGATGGGCAGCAGCATCCACCTGAGTACTCAACACCAATACTGCGATCACCAATCCGCCTGCCAAGCGTGGTGATTATGGTAAATAATCAGAGAGGCCTCGACCAACATGAAGAAGTAAAGAACTTCTTCTTCATTATCAGCTGGTAACATCCACTGCTGGATGAGGACTCCCCCATAGAATGCAATAGGGAATTTGCCATATTCACCACGCTTGGCCGGCAGGTGATCGCAGTATTGGTGTTGAGTACTCAGGTGGATGCTGCTGCCCATCATCAGAGGCCCAATTCACTAACTAAAAAATAGTTAAAATAGAGTTCTGATCATGTTTCGATCTTGTGTCGATGTCTTAAATGTCAGAAATGGTATTCTCCTGACATAAAATACAACACTGTAATGTGATTATATCGAAATGTGACCGAAACTTGAACGATTCAAAGTTTTTTCCTTAATTTTAGCATAAGTAGATCGAGTCTCTCTTTTCTCTTTCCAATTATTAATATGACTATCCTACTCTAATGGTGGTTACCATGAATTGAAAGTAGACTAAATTGTTATTTACGAGGGACCAGAAATTCAACTTTCAGTCAATTTACAATTCAGTCCCGATTCGGTTAACTTTCAGTGTAGTTTTAAAATAACTTAGAGAATTGGGCCTCTGGTGTAGGTACTCCCTTATTCGGTTTTTATTCATTTATTTATTTATTTACTTTAACTAGAACGGCAAGGTAACCAATTACACTAATTAAACACAATCTCAATAAAAATAAAAATAATCAAAACAACATAAAAAAAAACAGAATAATAATAATAATAACTTTTCATTTAAAAAACCGACTTCCGCCATAGTATTTGACAAAATATTTGGATGAAAAAAAAATGATGAAAGAACTATAGTGGTGAAAGGATAATTATACTTTTTGAATGCAAATGCTTGGTTTGTTGCTGAAAATATCAAAATCGCCATATGTATGCCTACAATATTTGAGGAGTTCCCTCAATTCCTCATGGATCCCATCATCAGAACTGGATTTTGAAAAAAATGGGACCAATCTGGAAGTATATCTATACAAATAAAAAAAGAATTTTCAAAATCGGTTCATAAACGTCGGAGATATGCGGTAAAAACCATTAAAAAAAAAAAAAAAAAAATACAACCGAATTGAGAACCTCCTCCTTTTTTGGGAAGTCGGTTAAAAATATAAAAACAATATCAAAAATAATGTCAAACAGTAACTTTCACACATTCTTCTCACAGAACCCCAGGCACTCCGCCAGAATCACCTTCCATCCATCCACAAACACATCAAATTCAGAGCTCGCATCCAGGAGAGCATTGAGCACAGATTTACAGCATTCCCTTATTCGGTTTTTATGATATCCGTGGGAGGAGACGGAGGAGTCTATTAGGCTGGACACACCACGGCATACCACCAAATAGACCGGTAAATCACCTACAGCGCAGATTCATCGCTACCGCTTTTTTTACATAACACCAGAGGCCTTACCATGAGCTCCTCTAACGATTCAGTTCAAAAACTATCCAGTACAAAATATTGGTTCGTCATTGACATCCTTCTGCTACTGTGCCTTTAAATACAGCTGCGGACATCACGGAACCGATATTTTAGACTGAATAGTTTTTGAACTGAATTGCTATAAGAGCTCATGGTAAGGCCACAGCTGTAATAAATAAACCTTATAGACAGACACGATAAGCATAACTCTCCCTATATGACAGTCGGACAAAATTAGAACCACGTTCACGGTATGCGAAGGAAAGTGGAAAATTGGTAAATTGAAGGCAATCTTCGAACACGAAAATGATAATTTTATCAATTTAATTTTTTATATTTCTAGTAAATTGTTTGTTTCCATAAACGGCGCGACATTACCGTCAACATCATAATTCAATTTATGATTGAAAGTGTACATTTTCTTCGAAATATTATTATTTTAAATGTTTAGGTAATACTACGTGACTCTAAAATATTTTATAAGTATTTATACGTTGTATGCATAGGTATACCTCATCATCATCAACATTATCAGCCTGTAGAAGCTCCACTGCTGGACATAGGCCTCCCCCTTAGAATGCCACGACGAACGGTCTTGAGCCGCCTCCATCCACCGACCTCAACATCTTCATCACCACCACAAATTGACAACCTCTGTGGCGCGGCGGGTGAAAAGCCAGCTGAGATGCGAGAGGTTGCGGGTTTGATTCCCGCTGCGAGACAAATGCTTGCATGATCTGCAAATACTTGTTCCGGGTCTGGGTGTTTTAGTACCATGGTACTCGTAGTTTCTTGATAGACACGACACAGGGAATCCTAGGGGATCCTGGGTTAGGCCATTTATGTGACTGTTGTGTTGTTATTTTATGATCACCATTGCATCCTGTTTATGTCCACTACTGGATGAGATCTTCCCCATAAAATACAATGGGATAGTTGCTATAATCACCATGCTTGGCAGGTGGATTGATGATCGCAGTATTCGTGTTGAGTACTCAGGTGGATGGTGCTGTCCATCCCCTGGTGTAATCCCTTCGTCGGCTTTTACGACATCCAGGGCAGAAAATGGAGGGGCCTAGTCTAAGCTGGACACATCACGGCAATTGCCGTAAATGTCTGTAAAATGTATGAAGTAGTTCTATAATACACTAACTTCAAGTACTAAGTTAGGTAAGGGCTGTGTGTAATTTATTATTCAACATGATTGATTAACTACTAAACTAGGTACCGTGGTAATTGGCAACCATCATCTTCATCATCATCAGCCTGTAGAAGTCAACTGCTGATTGTCCTCCTCCATTGAATCCTATGACAAAAAGTCTGAAAGAAAAGAAAGAAAGAAAGAAAGAAAATACGTTTATTTGTCCCCACATAAAAAGAAACAAAATAAAAACAACAGTAGGTACCTACCTACCTAAGTAGTAGGTAACTTTACAAAAAACTAAAAAAACACCAAATGGCGTAATGCATGTTGTGTCTGGAGCCGCCTTCATGAAACCGACTTCCTGCTACCTTTTAAAATGTCTTCGTACCATCCTACGCTGCGTCATATGTATGTAGGTATAGAGACTGCGTCGTCGGATTCGTGCCTTTATAACACAGTTTGTCGTTTCTGCGGTTTAGCCTTTAACAGAGTTTACAACAAAACCTTTATTGACAACCAATCTAAGCCGAGACAATAAATTCAAACTCCCAACTTCGGCCTAAATAAAAAGTTTTGAGTGAAGCGCACATTTTAATGCCCACTTAAACAATGTCCAAGTCTAATGGAAGCCTTGGAAGCCACTGAATTTTAATCCACAAAGGTCTTGTTGCAAAAAGTTTCGATCGCAAGAAATTTATTTTATGCGGTGACGGACGGTGATCCTGACATTTCAATTTTGGAACGTTTCATTTCTTTAGTCCTTCTTCTGAGTTTAATTTCATTATTTTTCTATATACAAATTCAATAGCCAGGAACAGAATTGGCCAGGATTCAGATGCATCAGCCATTTGGATTAAAAACTTTTTAGATAGATTTATTTTTCCGAACAACACTATAGTAGTTATTGAATAGGATGTATTGTAAGGATTGCAATTTCTATTGAATTCCAATTTTAAAGGCTCGTTTCACAATTGACAGTTATTTTGTCGAACAATTTTCGTTATCTCAAACATGGCACGTGGGTATTTTGGAATTATCATCAGGAAAGTTTGAGGTTAAGTCATGGAGCGTTTTTCCAGTCCGGCAATGCAAAGAAATTGTGAAAGTTCATTACCGAAAAGGTGAGAAATTTACAGAGACGGTTCGAAAATGTCGCACATTTAACAGTGTTATTATTCACCATCTTAAGCTGCTCTGGACAATTAAATTGATAAATTTTAAGGTTGGCTCCAAGCAGATGGCCATGCTCGTATGGGTTAGTTGCTAGAAAACATTGCGGCAATTAGAGAACGTGTACATGAACTCCAATCCACCTCCATTCATCATTATTGACAACAATTAAACATCTCCAGAAGCTCTGCAACGAATTTTGACTATACAGATCTTCACATGAACGCTTACAAGATTCAATTAACACAACATCTAAAGTTTGCAGACTATGCGCAATGCCGAACATTCATCAATTGTAAACTAAGAGCATTAAAAAGTAGACGCTGATTAAAAAAAAAAATTTGCTATGGAGCGCACATCCAACCATCCATGGGGTGTGGAATCATTGGCCCGTATTTTTTTTAAACGCAACTGGCAATGCTTTTACCTTCAATGGTCTTCGTTAACGCGACATGTTAACTAACTTTTTGTTGCCTGCGTTGGATGAAATTGATGTTGATGACATTTGAATAGGGGATCCTGGTGGCCTAACTCCAATTAACAAGATGGTGTAACCTGCCACACTGAGGCAGAAAAAATTCAATTATTGCAGACGAAATTTCCAGGATGAGTTATCCCGCGGTGGGGAGATCTGCAGGCCTACAGCATTCGCTTCGAAGCGATTCTATTTCTACAGTCGTAATACAATACAAAAGACCACGTGATATATCGATAGCTTACGTCAATCTCATACAATTTGGACTTTTCTACTAGCGTCATCGCTATTAGACTGTTACTTTGTCTACGGCCTCTGACACCTCTGAGGGCCTAGCCAAACGGCATTCGCTTCGAAGCGGTTCTATTTCTACAGTCGTAATACAATACAAAAGACCACGTGACATATCGATAGCTTACGTCAATCTCATACATTTTGGAGTTTTCTACTACTATTAGAATGTTACTTTGTCTACGGCCTCTGACACCTCTGGACTTTATTCTTTGCGGTTTTCTGAAGGGAAAAGTGTATGCAAATAATCCATGCAAATAATCCACACACAATTCCGAAGCTCAAAATGGAAATAATTATTGATGGATGATTGAATGGAGTTATTGACGAAATTCATCGAAAATTGTGTTAAAATGTGGGTGAAAATTTCCTGAAAAGGGTGAACGTTTGCCATCAAAGCCAAGGCGGGCATTTTTCGGATGTTGAGTTCCACACGTAACCTCCTATTTTACATTGAAAAGAAAACACCCTCAAAATTCAACAGCAATATATGTGTATTATTAAAATATTAAAATTCAAGTAGGCCGTGCCAATGTAAAACTGCTTTTAAGCTTTAAGTTTTTACTTAGTGTGGTATTCAGCCTATGAAATAAAGCGATTGCGATCGAGGCGCCCCCGTGGAATTTCATTCCTTGGACAACGTTCGGACCGGACGGGCTGTCGTTTGTAATTGATTACTATCCGTTTGTTTGTTCTGATTTCCTACCAGTTCCCAGACCCATAAATGGGTGTCTGAACCCCACATTGGCGACGAGGATAAAAAATTGTAAGTACCTAGTCGATAATTCGACTAAAAGTTGCGTAGTGTTGTGTTAATTGAATACCTACATACATGGAAAACTTTTCTAAAACTCGAGGAAGGGTACTTATTCTTAGTGATTTAAATCAGTCGTAACGTGGTCGTAACTAGATATTTTTGACTTGATTTTTAACCGGCCACACGAATTTAAAAGTTTTTACTAAGTACCCTCTTACTTGAAATAAATTTATGGTGGCTAATTATCTCGCAACACGTCGCAACCATAATGAAACGACAAAACAATGAGGCAAAATGTTCCAGTTCATGTCAACCAATTTATGAGTTTATTTCTGGTACCTTGCTTATAGCAAATAACTACCTATAAAGTTTTTGTTGATGTGAACCAACTCCAGGGAATGGACAAAAGTGTTACGAGCTTCTATAAAGTTGTTTTCAATGAGTCAATTAAACTTTTACCTACTCAGTGAAATTGTGCCACGTATTTATTTTACGCAAGTTTGCTTAATGAGTCAATTAAACTTGTACCTACTCATTGAAATTGTGCCACGTATATATTTACGCAAGTTTGCCTAAAAGACGAATGTTAATGTCTACAAAATGGTGACAGTATGGAGCGATAAATGGCAATAACCTCCGATACCTACACATGTTTAATGTAGGTACGTACTCTAAGGTAATGCATTTTGATCCCTCTGTTAATTAAATCAAATGAATTTTATTCATTGAAATCACAAGGATCATTTTGAATCGCCTTATAAACTAAAATTACTCCTGTTCCAACGCGATCAAGCCTAGAAGAATCAGGCATCAAACACGGCTTGACTTACTTTGATGATACGTCTTACCACAAGGTGGGAAGCGCCTGTGTGGTGCCTCGGAGCAGGAAGTTGCTGATACATATTAAATGAGAACTTAAAAACCTAAGAAAGTTAGTCAAATGCAAATAAACATCAGCAAACGTTTATAAGACAGTACACGCTCCACTTGATATAACCAGAGACTAGTAAAACTAGTCTCTGATATCCTAATTTCTAAATATAATGTATGACGTGACCAAGTGTTCTTAATAATTGTTCCCATGGTTTTAATAAATGAGTATGAGTATCAGTATGAGTATACCTACTTATAAATAACAATCTAATGGAACCATGTAAAGAGAAAAGTACAGATATTATAGCAAATCAGCTCAAATCAGATGTAGCAATTATCTGACAAGGCTTATGTGCGGCCGCTAAAATGTATGTACACCATAACAAAACCAAGTGCTCCCAGTGGTCCTACGGTGAATAAATGATATAAATATGAATATGAAATTTCCATTTATCTTCGAGTAAGATGTTTGGATGCACGTTCTGGAAGTTTATTATAGAACTGAACAGAATTCCTCATAAAAGACCCATTTACTTTCTTCAATCGAAATTTTGGTATATTTAGTTTGGTTGTATTTATAAATCCAAATACCATGCAAGTCACCCTTTTTAACCGACTTCCCAAAAAGGAGGAGGTTCTCAATTCGGTTGTATTTTTTTTTTTTTTTTTTTTTTTTTTTTTGTTACCGCATATCTCCGGCTTTTATGAACCGATTTGGAAAATTCTTTTTTTATTTAAATAGATATACTTCCAGATTGGTCCCATTTTTTTCATAATCCAGTTCTGATGATGGGATCCACGAGGAATTGAGGGAACTCCTCAAATATTGTAGGGATACATATGGCGATTTTGATATTTTCAGCAAGCCACCAAGCATTTGCATTCAGAAAGTATCATAATCCTTTCACCACTATGGTTCTTTCATAATTTTTTTTTCATCCAAAATTATTTTGTTGAATACAATGGCGGAAGTCGGTTTTTTAAATGAAAAGTTATTTCATACAACTATCCAAGTGTTTATGGGTATGTAATAATATTTCATAGATATATTGCGAAATTACTGTGAGAATATTGATTTCTTTGAAACGCAAGGCGTTCAAGGGGTCACGTGACTTCATTTTATAAATGGCACGTATTGCCCGATTTTGTAAGACAAATATAGCTGGAAATATAGCTGTTTTACCCCACAGCATGATACCATATGACATAACACCATGAAGTAGCTAAAATAAACAAGCCTAGCTGTAGCTTCATCAGTAAGCTGCCTTATCATACAAACTGCATATGCAATGGAACTAAGTCTAACAGCTAAAGCCACAAATTGCGGTGCCCACTGACCCCCTGGATCAATATTAAGCTCTAAGAAAATACTAGACTTAACAAGATCAAGTGTCTCCCCATTTATTTTAATATTTAGTTTGATAATGTTTTACATTTGGCTATGTGAATTTGATGCTTTTCGTTTTTAGCATTAAGCAAAAGATTATTTACTGTGATCAAAACAATATTTACAAGAACTCGCGACAGTGAATTATTTACTCTATCGTAATTTGCTTTAGATCTATCAACTTTGAAAATCAAAGAAGTATCGTCAGCAAACAGAACTATGCCTCATAATGTAAAAAAAGAGATTGATAGTATAAACTAGAAATAAAAAGGGTCTAGTATTGAACCCTGTGGCACCCCCATGACAATAGTCGATCCTTTCACCACCAACATCAACTTTTTGAATTCTATTGGATAAGTAAGAATTTACAAGATTAATTGCCTGATTTTGGATGCCATAATGTTTTAACTTGGAAATTAATGTATCATGCCACACGCAGTCAAAAGCTAAGGACGATCGCGTTCTGTGAGTTCTCCTACGCTTCAAATATGTGTTCTAAGAGCATGGTATCAGCATCGGCTGTCGAATGAACCTTAGTTATTCTAAATGAATGACTGAAGAAGTCCGTGGAGGTCGAAGTGTGACAATAACTGAGTAAGAATAAGTTTTTCGAAGATCTTACTTAAAGCAGGCAATATAGAAATTGGCCTATAGTTACCTGGATCTTTATCATTTCCAGACTTGAACAAAGGATTAATTTACTATGTTTCATAAGATGAGGAAAGACTCTCGTCAAGACATCTATTGAAAATGTAGGCCATACACGGCGCAATATCAGCACCTAGCACAATTACTAGAGAAAAACTATCAAAGGCATTCATGACCTGAATATTTTTGATAACATAGTATTGTTTATGTTTAAATTCATCTGGTTACTACAAGGTTTAGATTTACCTGTTTCATTATTAATTTCCAAGTTGTATTAATTTTATTTGCTGACTTTTCTATTGAATTTCTCAAATGCAATGATTTTAATGTATGACAAACTTTTTGAAGGACTTGGAATAGTTCTTTATGTACAAGATAAACGTTGGGTCGTGCAACATTGATTCCCCAGCCGTATAGAGTTCATATAGGGTTGTAGCCCAATCAGCTAACCCGACATTCGCTCTAGCTTTACAATCTCACTATGTTCCTCACTTATCAATTTAGACAAACTGGTAAAAAGGTCATTCGGATCATCTACGCACGGTACGTACAAGGGGCATTTTTAGTTCAATACTGCCGTGGAGTTTCATAATGCGATTATCTGTGATAAGTGAAATTACAAGTATTTAAAGCACTGTGCTGTGACCATAGTGATCTGAGGTGAAATGTTTAATTACTGATGTATCAATTGGAACACTACTACAATAAATATTATCTAAACAGGTGGATGTTGTTAGTGTCACTCTTGTTGGTTATTCGAAGAGGTGATGTAAATTAAAACATTTAAACAAATTAAGCAGCCTCTCAGAAAAAGAACTAACCTATATTGAAATTTCCGCAGACTATAAGCATTTTACTATGTACAAGAGTTTTGAGCAATACTTTTTCCATAGTGGATTAAAATAACGCGAAGTCTGCGTCAGGGGGACGGTAAACATACAATGATATGCAGCTCTAGCTCAACAGCTCAATAGTCCTCTCAATAGTGAGATTTGCAACATCTTTACGTTTCTTGCATTTTAAAGTATTTCGAACAACAGTTAAGGAACCCTATGGCGTTCTTGCGTTTGTATGAACTTACAATATTGTAATTCTCATAATAAGGGAGTAACTCAAATTGTAACATCCAGTGTTCAGTTACATACATGATAATGTACTTACATTAAAACTGTTTAAAAATGTTTCTAAGCCTAAGATTTTGCTGGGAAGGGCTTGTACATTTTATGTGGCCGGCCTTCTCATTGTCGAACTAGTTTAAATGACTGTCAGCTGACACTCCTACCTTTTACCCTCATTAGTACTACCTACTTCTAACCACGAGCTCGTGAACTGCGTTATAGTAGATACTTATAACGAGATCAAAAATATGAAATGCTAACAATTTAGCAATTATTAATTTACTATGTCTGCTGTCTGTTTTGACTCAAGATACTATGTATCAACAGGATCTCGTGTCAAAACAAAATTTCTAATAAAATTATTAGTATTAAAATACAAAACGTCTCTATGACGACATGTCAAATTGTGCAACATTAAATTAAGATTGAAAATTAATTGATTGTCTGCACTAACTTACAACTAGCTAATAATATCATATCGCATGACACCACACTTTCACCTAATTGTATTATCAGAGTGGTGTCGTAGTATCTTAAAGTTTTGTGAAGGCATTTGGAAAGCAATTATTTGTGACAACTTGCCCTAACAGATCACTGAGTAGCAAACCCATCCAACGCCTATCTTATCTGAATACGCCACAGTCTTCCAAGTCTGCCACCAGAATTTAACCTGTCTAACCGGAGACTGCGTACAAGCAGAGGTGGGAACTACTTCAATCTAAACAGAAGGTGAAGGCTGCTTCTGCGATGCACATGGAATCAGAAATCTGGAAGGCTCTGATACAGGAAGGTCTGGAGTATCGTTGGAATATAATACCTACACTTGAAAAGAGTAATAGGTAGTAATTGGAAGATCTGTGATCATGAAGAAATTGAGGAGGACAATAATAGCGTACCCAGTAAAGAGATCGATAATTGTATAGGTACTTAATTAAACATTACATCAACGGCGTAGTTTAATTACTGGTTAAAATAAAATTCGATTTAGAATAATAATTATGTTGTAATATCATTAGAAGTATCACTTTAGAATAATGATGGCTTACTTTATGTTGTAAAATCACTAGAGGTATATAGTAAAATAAGAATAGTAAGTTAACTTTTGGAAATAAGCAATTGTTAATTTTTAATTTGTTAAAAAGGAAGAGATGTGGTATTCAGCCTTTGAAATAAAGCGATTGCGATCGGGGCGGCCCCGTGGAATGTCATTCCTTGGACAACGTTCGGACCGGACGGGCGTGTCGTTTGTAATTGATTACTATCCGTTTGTTTGTTCTGATTTCCTACCAGTTCCCAGACCCATAAATGGGTGTCTGAACCCCACACTTACTATGTACTATAAACTTTTGTAACGTGTTCTGGTTTTAAGGTTTCAATAAATATATTTGATTTGAATATGGAATAGAAATTAAGGCCAAAGCACACCGGATGCGTATGTAGCACGTAACGTAGTAACGCGCGTCTCTATGTATGTACACGCTTGCGTGCACGTCACGCAAGTGATGTGCCATGTCTCATACAGTTCCATACATTACAACGTCATGAATGTCGACGTGCATGTCTACGTCTACGCGTCAGCCGGTGTGCTGTGGCCTTAAAGGCCAAATATAAATTAATTTAGAAATTGCGCTCGTTGGCAACGCAAGCGAAACAATGCGAACGGACGCCATTGTAGATATTTTCTTTATGGCATGGCACGTATTTATTTATTCATTAAATAAAAGGACTTCCAAAAACTTCGTCCAATAATGTCCTCGTTCTCATAATTCAAGTGGAAATGGCATTTTGTCAAGTTTATCTGTTAATTATCGCAGCTACGTGAAGTCCTAAACTTCTTAATTAGAGAGTTTCCCCAACTTCGAACTTTGGTACCCTTAGCATGAGTTTTTTTTCGATATGAAAACCGTCGCTAGCGTAAAATCTTAGTTAATTAGCTTTGTTAGGCTAGGTGAACGGTGGGTAAGAACCGGCTTTGAGGCTTGAAATCTGTACGAAATTTTACATTTGCTTCGGGTATGCAGTGGTTTCGAAAGAAACTCGTGCTCAAGGTAGAAAAGTTTCAAAGCTTTTTCCTTAATACAATCTATCATCTATAGGCCAATAATACCTTTGGCTTTGGAACCTTATTTATTAACTTTTGGATATTCTGACGATTGTACGGCGATAGCCGTGATGTGTCCGGTCTAAGAATAAACCTCTCCGTCTCCTCCCGTAGATATCGTAAAAGCCGGCTAAGAGATTATACTAGGAGAAGAGCATGCTCTTCTGCAGCAGCATCCACCTGAGTACTCAACACTAAAACTGCGATCACCAATCCACCTGCCAAGCGCGGTGATTATGGCAAAAACCCCCTTTAGGGACCCCTCGTACAACTGTGGACGTCTAAGCAAATTGCCAACGACAGAGGCTGTAGCCGTCAACGCATCGGCGGCAGCCGTCGGCCTATAGCGACGCTTGCTATAGGTCTATTGACTGCGGGACTATGAATGTGGCTGCCACAGAGCTTCGATGTTGACATGTCAACGGCTGCCGCTGACGCGTCGATGACCTACAAATTGTACCAATACTGTCATACCCCATACCAAATTTTATGAAGATCGGATTAACGGTTTGGAAGTTTTCATCGGACAAACATACATACATACATACATATATACATACATACTAACGCCGATTCTTCCAACTTGACTCAGAGAACTCGCTTCGGTCGTTCAAAAATTGAGTATATATAATATATAAATATAAAAATTTAGTTTACAAGAACCAGTATCAAAGTGTCCACGAGCTACAAGCAGAAGTTAGACGTATTATTCTAAATATCCACCACAACTTTGTATTCAACAGGAAGAGACTCATTTTAAGCATTTGATAAATTGATTATTTTGTATTCAAAATGTTAAAATTCATGGTCTTCCTTTATGACTTTATTTATGACACTATGTTATTTAGCAAAAAATAATCCTTATGATGAAGCCTTTTGATCGGTATGATAAAGCTACAGGTGATTATTTTTCTCGTGTAACTGGTTCGATTCCCGGTTCAACCATGTAATTATTTAAATATCATGAATGCAGTTTAAATTGTTTTTTAAATTCAAATAATGTCTTCTTTCAGTAAAATGTTCCATCTACAATATCCTCCATGTGGCATAGCCGTGGGACTCCCTGTAGATTTTTATTAAAATAATGAACTCTGCTTTCGCCTCTATCTATGCGCAAAGCCCCCCCACTCCGGTACGAGCCAGTCGTTACCTGAGGTACCGGTTGAGGTACCTTCATATCGCACAATTGAATTCCACAGCCGGAGGAAATCCTACTCGTTATCGAATAAATGGATTCCAATTCATTCCTTCAATGTGGACTGTGATTGGTAATACGAAGTAGTAAAAAATGCTGGTAATCTGACAAATATCTCGATACTAACTGTGCCCTGCGGTTTTACCTGCATAAGTCTCGATCCGGTGGGAATATCGGGATAAAATGTAACCTATATGTTAATTCAAATTTCAACCAAATCATTATACGAGCTGTTTCAGCGTGAAGGTGTAACAAACATACTCGAAAACTTTCGCATTTTATAATATTTTTTAAAAATTCATTAGGTGGGAGTGATTGCTTGTTATAGTTACTATTCTGAGGCTATAGAAGGCTACAATGACGTCATAGAAAAAGAAAAAAACCCGCCCAAATGCGAGTCGGCCTCGCGCGCATAGGGTTCCGTATCATCTATAAAAACGGCAAAAAAATCACGTTTGTTGTATGGGAGCACCCAATTAATTTTATTCTGTTTTTTATTATTTATTATTATAGCGGCAACAGAAATACATCATCTGTGAAAATTGGAATTGATAACTAGGACAGTTCATGAGATACAGCCTGGTTACAGACGGACGGGCGGACGGACTGACAGCGCAGCCTTAGTAAATAGGGCCCGTTTTACCCTTTGGGTAAGGAACCCTAAAAAAACTAGGGTGCGTCTAGTCCAGTCTAGTCTAGTCTAGTCTAAAATTGAACGCTCCTCGACCGCTTCTACTTGGAACTTGACAGAAGCTTGAAGTTCGACAATAAACCTTTTTTGGTTATGGATTATGGAATATTTTATTTTGACTTAATGGAATAGCGGGCGTGTTACTTTAGCTTGCTAATCCTGTGGTTTATTGGCTATATCAATGATTTTAATTCTCTGTCAGATATAACCACAGCCTTGACAGTATATTTCTGTGATGGAATCAAAACTTTCGAATTCTACAAAATTTATAAACTTTAGAAATAAAGGAGCGCCTTGTCCTTCCAATTTAATATCGAATGATGAGAATTCATGCGAATAATCGACTCTGCCTACCTTTTAGAATTAAGTCAAGTCGTCATTTCTAAGTTAAGTACGCCATAAGGCTGGAGTTACACTGAGTTTATTTATAAAGTACAATTATAAAACTATATTGTTTCAATTAATTGAATAAATGAGTAGTTGGTATAATGCCCTCATTGGCATCTCGCGTTTAAGGTAATTCGATCATAAGGGGTTATAAGTAGAGGTAATCGCAGTACTAGTTTTGAGTACTCAGGTAGTTTCTGCTGCCCATTCCCTGGTGTAATTCGCTTATACCTAGTCGGTTTCTACGGCACACACGGGAGAAGCATAGTAATAGGTTTGGCATAGTTAATAGGTTTAAGTTGAGAATGATGATAGCATTGCTTGAATTGTGTTTTTTTTTTTTTTTTTTTTAAATGGTTTTAGGGTGAGTTTTGACATGTTCTGTCTATACGGAAAAACATTTTTTTACTTAATTACGAATTCAACTGTTTTTAATTAACCGACTTCCCAAAAAAGGTTCTCAAATTGGTTGTATTTTTTTTTTATCTTT
Source organism: Epirrita christyi (assembly GCA_951392215.1). Taxonomy (NCBI): domain Eukaryota; kingdom Metazoa; phylum Arthropoda; class Insecta; order Lepidoptera; family Geometridae; genus Epirrita; species Epirrita christyi. The sequence continues at coordinate 5,910,027 of OX595855.1, read as the reverse complement.
GTTACCTCATATCTCCGGCGTTTATGAACCGATTTTGAAAATTCTTTTTTATTTGAATAGATATACTTCCAGATTGGTCCCATTTTCAAAATCCAGTTCTGATGATGGGATCCATGAGGAATTGAGGGAACTCCTCAAATATTGTAGGCATACATATGGCGATTTTGATATTTTCAGCAACAAACCAAGCATTTGCATTCAAAAAGTATCATAATCCTTTCACCACTATGGTTCTTTCATCATTTTTTTCATCCAAATATTTAGTCGAATACAATGGCGGAAGTCGGTTTTTTAAATGAGAAGTTATAATTATTATACTGATAATTGGTTTTACCGTGATTTATACGGGTGGACACAATTGATGATGGCTCGATAAAAAATCACAAAGTTTTCTCATAATCTTCATTTTTATGCATGCTAAGTCTTCATACACGAGCGGTACATGGCAATGGCAGAGGCAACTGCACCCGTCAGCGGCAACCGTTGACACGTCGGAGGCAACCGTCGACGCATCGGCGGCAGCCATCGACCTATAGCGACGCTTGCAGTTGTTGCAGCAGCTCGATGGCTACCGCAGAACATCGATGTTGACATGTCAACGGCTGCCACCGACGGGTGCAGTTGCCGTTGACAGCGTGCCGCTTGTGTACAAGAGCACTAAGGAAAAAGCAGCGTCGGCCCACGACGTGACGCGAGTCAAGTTAATCGGCCGCAGCGCCTTGCTTTATTAGTCATTACTAGTTGCGCCCCGCAGTTTCACCCGCGTGAAAAATGATGAAAATTGATGATGATGATGATGGTGAAAAGTAGCCTATGTGTTAATCCAGGGCATAAAGTATCTCCATTCCAAATTTCACTCAAATCCATTCAGTAGTTTTTACGTGAAAGAGTAACAAACATCCATCTATTCTCACAAACTTTCGCGTTTATTGAACGAGCGAAGCGAGTTCTCTGAGTCAAGTTGGAAGAATCGGCGTTTGTATGTATGTGTGTATGTATGTATGTATGTTTGTCCGATGAAAACTTCCAAACCGTTAATCCGATCTTCATGAAATTTGGTATGGGGGTAGATAGTATTGGTACAATTTGTAGGTAAGGTTATGAGCTATATCGGTCAGGGGGTTGCTGAGATATTGGGGTCCAAGAGGGGGTAAAAAAAATAAAAGTGAGAAAGTCAGATCAAGTGGGGTGTCTAATGAAAGCGCTTTGGTTGGACATTTCAAAACTGTTATTAATAAGTATTTAGCTTTAGTAGTTTCCGAGATATTAGGGAAAATAAAAAACGTAAAAATCAAAAATTATAGGGTACTTCCAGCAATCCCACAATGCTGAAATTTGGTATGCTTGTGGCTTTTGTGTCACAACTACAGGGAAAAGTCTGAAACTGAAGAATTTAGAAACTTGTACTCCATAAAACATAGACCAATATAACATCCATTGTTGACCTCCCATTTCTAGGAATTTGAATGGCGCTGGAGTTCTATGTTTCACGTCAAAAGAACGTTATCACTTAATTCGTCAGGTACTTGATATAGGTACTAACAGGTATGTAGTATTACGCCCCGTTGCTTAGCCCTATTCAAAGGTTATTTCGATGATGTGTAGGAAATTAGAGTTGTTACTGATAGATCCTGTACTGTACTGGTAGACCTCGAGGTGAAAATTTTCAAAAATAATAATAGAATAACTTTTCATTTAAAAAACTGACTTCCGCCATTGTATTCGACAAAATATTTGGATGAAAAAAAAAATATGAAAGAACCATAGTGGTGAAAGGATTATTCTACTTTTTGAATGTTTGTTGCTGAAAATATCAAAATCGCCATATGTATGCCTACAATATTTGAGGAGTTGCCTCAATTCCTCATGGATTCCATCATCAGAACTGGACTCTGAAAAAAATGGGACCAATCTGGAAACATATCTATTCAAATAAAAAAAGAATTTTCCAAATCGGTTCATAAACGCCGGAGATATGCGGTAAAAACATAAAAAAAAAAAAAACTACCGAATTCGGTACCTCCTCCTTTTTTGGGAAGTCGGTTAAAAATGGATATTACTTGGTTAAGTAGTCGGGCTGATAAAGGTGTTATCGCGAGGTCTCAGTTCGGGGCGAACCACTAGTAATATTAGTATAGGATAGTAGGATTTTGAGGTAGCGCCCACAGTGTCCGCAGAAAACGTTGCACGGCCGAAAGTAATGGTTCTATACGTTCTAATAAAACGCGTTATCTTTATGTCTGTTTTCTAAAACGTGAGTACCTACTTGTAACTGGTGGTCCCTTCGTTTACGACGGTTGTTAATGGTTTTATTTTACGTCCACCAATGTTGTCAAAACCTTTTAAATGTTTGCGTATCAGTTCATACAATTTTATGTTAGTTCGCCATTTATTCAAATATAGATCTACGATCTATCAGCTTATAGTCCTTTTTCATCATTCAGTCTAGATCAACAACTCTTAGAATCATTTAACTCACTCACAGAATTAGAGTTGAAGTGGCAATGGAAAAGCCATATAGCACGCAGAACCGAGAACCGTTGTTAATAAAGGTCGAGCGGCAACCACAAACCGGACGACGCAGTGTCGAAAGGCTTTCCTCTCGATAGACCGACATATCGGTGAATGGAGGCGGCTCAGGACCGTTCGTCGTGGCATTCTATGCGGGAGAGGTCTATGCCCAGCGGTGGACTTCTACAGGCTTATGATAGTGATGATTTAGCCATTCGTAGAATTTCTTTGTTAGTGAGTCTTGGTTGATTAACAAAAAAGTATACCAATTCTCAATGTGTCACTAACTAAAGACTCATGGTTTTCATGACGTTCGTAATATAACGGTACCCGTTATTTTCATTCTTCATCATCATCAGCCTGTAATAGTAGACCGCTGCTGGACATAGGCCTCCTCCATAAAATGACACGATAAACGATCTTGTGGTCTCTTAGAATTGCTATATATTCACCACGCTTGGCAGGTGGATGACTTGATGACTGCAGTACTGGTGTAGCAGTTATGTGGGGTAGGCTTCGTCCAGCAGTGGACAAAATCTATTGGCTGATAATTATGCGTTAATTTTAACTTAATAACCCAGATATTTCTTAAGATATTGGTTTTCATATAAATAATTAGCCCAAAAAGAGAAATTTAAAAAAAAAATATTTTGTTTGATTGAATTGCAATTATTTTTTCACCCTTTCACTTGTGTCCTTTATGTCAAAGCATCCTGTATTACGGCCGTCATATACCAGTTACCACTTCTTAGAAAACCAAGCCTTAAAGAACTCTCCAGTTAGTAAGTATTTGCAAATCTCCTTCCTTAACCTTCGGTCCGTCGCGCATTCTTTGGTAGCGCGGTTCGTCGCGTGGGGTCCTTGTGAACCTCAAGTATCAACAGCCTTTAAAACAACTCATAACATGTATTTTCCTGGTTGTTTTTGCAGTTTATTATTAACTTACTCGATTACAATAAAGTTATAGCATGTTCCTTAAAATTATATTTATTATTATATATATTTATTTATAAGTAAGTATAGGTAATCTAAATGTTGGAAAATATAAAATTCTCTAATTGAGACCATGTTACGAAAATCTATTTTTATTAAACTTAATAAATAAAATATTATTTGTTTATGAGATTATATTAAACAAATAAATTAACATGAAATTTGGAATCTCATGTTAATCATCAGATAATGTTAATAACCTCATCAGCAAAAAAAAAAAAAAATATTTTACCAATTTAAGTTAAACAAATTTTCCTCATTTATATGTACGAGCAAGTGACTGATGAATGAGTGAGTGAACTGAATGAGTCTTCGACCTAAGTATGTGTCATTGATTCGCTGCGCATTAAATGAGAAAGGGAGGTAATAGAGTCATGCGAGTTTAGATGGAAGGCTAACGAAATGAGATGAGAAATAAGAAAGAACCAACAGTAGGAACGTATTTAAAATTTAATTTAAATACTTGAAATTAAAAAAAACATTTTTGTGTGCAAAAATAATTATTACCAAACTTCGGATGCTACTTATTATAGTACTGAATCGCTGAGAAAGTTATAAATGTATAACACATATTTGTAACACCCAGGCTTGTAAAGACCCCACACGACTGTCTGAGGGTTACGGATTATCTGAGATGAGTTCCGCACGTTTGCCTTTCAAACGTGCGTAATTACTATACATGTGAAGACCTGCTTACACTGTATGTAAAGATAAGGTTGAATAAATAAGGTTTCAAAGATTTACGTGAAGTGAGCAAAACATTTTGCGAAGTTTGTTGTTTGGGATTTTATCTTGTTATAATGTTATGTAAGCTTTTCTTTGAGTTTCCAGCCATGTATCATAAATGCACCATTATAACTTCGCAATCATGGATGCTGTACGAGATGTAGCAAGATTTTCTCTCGGAGAAAGTTTACTTAGTTTTACTTTAATACTTAGTTTTGAACCAAGGTCACGGACATTGCTCTCAGAATTAGCAAGTTGAAGTGGCAATGGGCAGGCCATATAGCTCGAAGAACTGATAACCGTTGGGTATAAAGGTTCTCGAGTGGCGACCACAAACCGGACGACGCGGTAGAGGAAGAACCTCCACTCGATGGACTAAAAACATTATAAACGTCGCAGGAAGTCGGTGGATGGAGGCGGCTCACGACCGTTTGTCGTGGCATTCTAGGGGCAGGCCTATGTCCAGCAGTGGACTTCTAATAGGCTGATGATGATGATGATTGGTAAGTGTTAAAATTAATTAATTCTGATGTTGGGATATTGTTCTAAGTACTTATAAGTGGCTCCATGCAACGTAACACCATGGTAACTCTCCATGACGACGCCTTCGTCTTTGCCTTCGCCTGGGATGCAGGAGGTTGCGGGTTCGATCCCCGGCTCGGAACAAATATTTGTACGATCTGCAGATAATTGTTCAGTGTGTTCTGGGTATTTTGTATCTATTTATGTAATGTATTGTATTAAGTATATCAGTTACCTAGTACCCATAACACAAGCTCTGCTTAGCTTGGGGCTAGATAATGTTGTGTAAAATGTCCAGCATTATTATTATTATTATAACTGCACATTTTCATGTTTCGTTTACAAAAGCTATACATTTTAAACCATTCAATTTCCAATCTCAGTTTGGGCATCCCCAGAGGCACGCTGGATAGAGCAATTTTCAACGGGGAAATTTGATTCCTACCTTAATCGCATGTTACTAAGTGTACCAGGGTTGTAAAGCCAAACGGTATGAAAATTTATATAAGCTATTCACGGGTAGATATAATATGAATAACTGTGTTAGGCCTTCCGTACTACAAACAGGCTGACAACGAGAAGCCAATTATACTCTATATAAAAAAATGCATAATTAATCAATTCTTCTTCTTCTTCTTTTTCTTTTTCTTCTATAGCTAAAGACCCCACGGTATTGTGCGAGTACGAATGAAAAAGGCGTTTTATCTCATGTATTTGGAAAACAACAGTGCTATGATGTGTCCAGCCTAAGAATAGACACCTCGGTCTCCTCCAATGGATGTCGTTAAAGCCGACTAAGATGACGATGGACAGCAGCATCCACCTGAGTAACCAACACCAATACTGTGATCACCAATCCCCCTGCCAAGCATGGTGATTATGGCAAATCCCCCCATTGTATTCTATGGGGGAGGCCTCGTCCAACTGTGGACGTCTAACGGCTGTTGATGATGAATGATTATAAAAACAATGATTGGTTTTTCAATATTGGCGAGTAAAGTAGTATTTTCTCCAAGAAACTTTCATAGTTTCAGTAATGAGTTTTGAATTTAGAACATGAATATTGTTCCATTGTTCCGCGACCAATGAGGTCGAATGAAAATATTGTATGAAAAGTTACTGGCTGGTAAGTTGCCCAGCCTGCTTAGGCGAGGCGCGGCACACCGGCTGTATTTAAAATGACAAAATAAAAATTTGCGAGCTACGACTTCGTCCACTACTACAATATCCGGATTATTGGACAAGTGCATCTTACATGTATACTTTGAACCGACTTCACAAAAATGAGGTTCTCAATTAGCTTGTATTTTTTTTTTTTTATGTTTGTTACTTCATAATATCTCCGGCGTTTATGAACCGATTTGGAAAATTCTTTTTTATTTGAATAGATATACTTCCAGATTGGTCCCATTTTTTTCAGAATCCAGTTCTAATGATGGAATCCATGAGGAATTGAGGGAACTCCTCAAATATTGTAGGCACACGTATGGCGATTTTGATATTTTCAGCAACAAACTAAGCATTTGCATTCGAAAGTATTATAGTCCTTTCACCACTATGGTTCTTTCATCATTTTTTTTTTCATCCAAATATTTAGTCGAACACAATGGCGGAAGTCGGTTTTTTAAATGAAAAGTTATTAAATGAAAAGTTATATATTACACAAATGTTTCATATAAGTTTAAATTTTTAGTTATTACTTAACTATAACTTTGCCCAATTGTGTTTGAGTCAAGTTGTCAATTTGTGTTAATCTAATACTAATTTTATGGAAATACATATACTTATGCATGATTTGTATCTAAAAAGGAATCTTATTTCTTTTTCTCAAAGAAATCAAAAGTTGAAAAAATCACTAGATCGCTTTTTTCGTTGTTTAGTATGGAATGGTCCCCGTTGGTTCCATTAAAATTTGCTTCGTGTCGGTTAAGAACTACAATATGTTCACAAATCTATTTGGATGGTTTTTTGTAGATCTTGGCAAATATAAAATATCGTTCATTCTTTTATTAACCTATTTCAAAAAAAGGAGGTTCTCAATTCAAGTTTTTTTTTGTGTCAATATTGATGAAATTGGCAACACACCGAATAGCGTATAGTTAAGTTAATTGGAACTACGTATGTGTGTCACACACTTGTTAAATTTGTTTCTCCATGTTTTCGTGATAACGGAACTGCCTAAAAACCTCGTACATAATTATAAACTTTTTGCATAATTCAAATTTTTTTCGCCTGACCTCGTATTCGCTGAACACAAAAAAAACATACATGTGAATTGAGAACCTCCTCCTTTTTTATAAGTCGGTTAAAAATAGCGACCATATAGGTAGGCACCTTACAGTAACCACAATCTTGGGTATTATCGAAATATAAACCCAAAACACTTACACTGATTGATTTTCCAAAAGGGTCAAACTCCACTTCTCTCGCTATTCTAAACCATTTAACCTATTTGCGGCGCCTAATCTCAAAATGAAACTGTGACGCAGCTGTCCCGTTTGACAAGGGTCGCTACTGACCCTAAGAGTTATAGGTTCAAACTATAATTGCTAGGTTTCAAGGTATGCTGGAATTATATTGTTTGACCTTTATTTGAAAACGATTAGAATCTAAATCGTTAGATTATAATAATACTTACCGACAATTTGACAAGCCTGACATATTTATGGAACAAAATCTTACGTGCAATTTCCAATTCTATCCAATTCCCATGCTTCTTAATTTCGTAAGACACTGCTTTTTTTTACAAGCTTTAACTTGACCTATTAGTATGTACCTATGTTAGTTAGTATGGGACAAATCTTGAAATTGAATTCAGAACCAGTGGCGCGTTTACGTAACTTCGTTGCTATTGGTTTCAATCGATTTCAATACTGTTTCTATTCGAAATGACGCTCTTGCGACTACTCAATTTATTATACGCATTTTGTTTACAAAGGTTAATTGCAACAAGACTGCGTAAATTAGGTTATCCCTTAAACGAATCAATAATAATCAATCAATAGCAACAGCATTACGTAATCGTTCTCATGTTCCACCTAACCGATTGAGCGGAAATTTTTCATACCTTCAGATGACAATACAATATTATGGTGACGGTGAGCTGATCTGAAAACCGACTTTTTCCAAAAAGCGCTGCAATCAATTTCTAAAAAATTTATTTGTGACCACCTCTAAGGTATGACCTACCAAACAAAAAAAGAATCACCAAAATCAACTCATAATTGGCGGAGTAATAGCGTAACAAACATACAAAAAAAACATATACGGTAAACCCTATACGGTAGGTACTTTGATTCGCTGGGCGTCTTTGACTTTGACTTTTAACCCCAGTTTATTGAGAACCTCCTCCTTTTAAACCAACTTCACAAAAAGGAGGAGGTTCTCAATTCGGTTATATTTTGTTTTTTTTTTGTTTTGTTACCTCATATCTCCGTCGTTTATACCGATTTGGAAAATTCTTTTTTTATTTGAATAGATATACTTACTTCCAGATTGGTCCCATTTTTTTCAGAATCCAGTTCTGATGATGGAATCCATGAGGAATTGAGGGAACTCCTCAAATATTGTAGGCATACATATAGCGATTTTCATATTTTCAGCAACAAATCAAGCATTTGCATTCAAAAAGTATCATAACCTTTTCACCACTATGGTTTTTTCATCTTTTTTTTCTCCAGATATTTAGTAGAATACAATGGCGAAAGTCGGTTTTTTAAATGAAAAGTTATTTTGAAGTCAGTTAAATAGTTCAATCCGATAAAATAAAAAAATAAAAAATCCGATAAAATAAAATAAGGTAGGCAAGTCAAATCTACTAAACAACTAATTATGTATCAGACTGTTGGGTGTTACGTTTGGTTAAAAACACTCTTAAAAGACATTAAAAATCAAAAGTGTTATGAAAACAAAGTTTGAGTCGAGTCAACGAGACACTTGGCATTTTATCCTTTAATATTTAAATAAGCACGATCGTTACTCGTTATAGCCAATAAAAACAAGTACTTACGCCCATATTTCCACGCACTTAAGCTGAGGTAAAAACAGTTCAAACTTTTAATGAGTTCCATAGTCATATTACCTTAGCGACAAAATAAATAAAACGAGCATATAGAAGTGAATAAATAAAATAAATAAATAACTGCTGGACATTTCACACAACATTATCTAGCCCCAAGCTAAGCAGAGCTTGTGTTATGGGTACTGATATACTTAATAGATTGCATAGATAGATATTTTTTATTATACATAGAAAAATACCCAGAACATCCTGAACAAATATTGCAGCTTGTACAAATATTTGTTCGGAGGCGGGAATCGAACCCGCAACCTCCTACGTCACAGGCAAACCTTCGTCCGCCGTGCCACAGAGGTCATCAAATCTCCATTATCATCAACATCATCACCAGCCTGTTTAAGTCCACTGCTGGACGAGGTGCCGCCCATAAAATACAATGAGGAAATGCCCTAATCACCACGCTTGGTAGGTGGATTGGTGAATGGAGTGGTGATTGGTTGCGCTGTTTGGTGTTGAGTACTCAGGTGGATGCTGCTGCCCATCCCCTGATGTCATTCTTTAGTCAGTTTTTACGACATCCACGAGAGGAGATGGAGGCGTCTGTTCTTAGGCCAAACACACCATGCGAATGCGCTAAGGTGGCTTAAATCTGTATCCTTATATGCGTGTTTCACTTCTACACACCAGTTTATTTTTATTTCCAATTTTTTCTTAGTTAAGAACTTCCGATCGTCTTCTGTTCTCATTATTGTCTAAAACTTTTTTATTTATAACCCTTGCATTAATTCAATAATGTACGACTTTTATGTTTCAGTTTTCTGTTACTTTGGGTTACCTAAATCTCATTTAAGGGTGTTTATTATCCTGTTATTTCTGAACCTGAGGTGATATTCACTCAAACAAACAACAGATATTTTTGATAAAATAAACGAAGGTCGTTATAAAAAGTTTAATGTAGTAATTTTACTGATTTAGGGGATTATACGCTAAAGTACCTACATTCTAGTATAATTTTTAAAAAATGTAAAATTGGATTGTTATCTCTCCAATTAAAAATAATTGGGTGCTAAGACAGATTGAAGTGCCTCCCTTAGAGCCTCAAAAGTTCAATGACATGCAAATATTTTATGAAGAATATTTTGAAATATGAGAACAGCGTAATAATTAGCAGGATATAGAGCGTGGTGCGCATAGATGCCTTTGAAATGTGGTGCTGGCGGAAGTTTCTCAGAATTCCATGGACAGCACATCGCACCAACGCATCAATTCTTAAAGAGGTCAACATTAAAACCAGGCTTTCCACTGTATGTCTTCGCAAAATCCTCGACTTTTTCGGTCACATTGCCAGGAAAGGAGGTGATAGTCTTCAAAAACTGATGGTCACTGGTAAGGTGGAAGGAAAGAGGTCGCGAGGACGGAGCCCTATGCGTTGGAGCGATCAAATTCGCTCAGCACTGGATTCTTCTGTGAGTGATGCCATCCGTTCCGCAGAAGACAGATCCCGTTGGAGGAACATCGTGCATTCAAAGGTCCTGCATAAAAGTCACGACCCTCAGCAGTGAGGATATCGACGCAAGGAGGAGGAGAGCGTGATACTAGATATGAACGCCCGCTAAATCGCAAAGACATGCCAGTGTGTCCAACGATTAACTGCCATTTTCAATCTTATATAAAATCTTTTTTACGATGGTATCTTTGTTATTCCCTGTACAAAAATGCAATGTAGGTAGGTTTAGTAACAGATCCAAGGACGAAAATATTAAAAATGGTAGTTTATCGTGTAATTTTGGTGAGAAAATGAGAGAAAAGTGTATTGTAATGAAATAGAAATATATTGCGTGACTTTTTGAAATTGGTAGAAACGTATCCATCAAAGTTTTAGTAAAACTGCCAATGCTTTACTAAAACACCACTTGGTCGAGACTTGGAAAGACTCGTTTGAAGATAACTTGGATAGAATGACATGATGCAACTTGCTTAAAATTTATTTAAATATTTGAAACTGGTGAATTTTTATGCCGTGCGAGGCCAAATATTAAAAAAAAACCTTGCATTTGAGAGTTTGTCCAAAGTATAGTTTTCAATTGGGCGGTCGAGCTCAAAGTAAGGTTTCTTTACTCTGATTATCATCAAGAAGCCTTGAATTTTTACTCTGTAATAAACGGTATAATTTGTGGAGTGAACTATTTCATAACAATAAATTAGAAAAAATGTTATAAGCTGAAAAGTCCGCTTATTCTGAGTGCGAAAAAAACTAAAAGTTAATTATTTCGATGTACAATGTTTCCCAGAACATTAAATTTAAATAAAAACCTACCACGCTTCATAAAACATTATGCTACAATTACTCTTTGAGCATACATAGAAGCGTATACCGCGTTTCTTTGAAGCTTAAGGTAGTTTATTTTTTAATAAACTACGTTGAAATAACTCTAAGCCTTAAGTAAAGTAAAACTATACCGTGGCCAAACTACGTTCCATATAACTACAAGGAAGTGGAACATAAAAGTAACATAAAACCAACAGCAATAAAAGAAACTAAATACAAAATACTACATTAAACAAAATCACAACACACAAAGCTACAATTTAAGCGTTCGGAGAAGCGTAGCGCGGTTCGTAGAGCCTTCGTAGGTAGCAATTTCGTAGCATGCTACATCGAATGTGAAGCGAAAAGAACTGTATTTATAAGTTATGGAGATTTAACATGAAATGGATATTTGAAATTGAGAATATTATTTTACCCGCGACAGAACGAGTTGTGTTTGGGGTAAGAGGTTGTTTTTTTGTTTCTCTGTTACCATTTATCTCTAAAATTATACTGATTGTAATGCGGCTTTTGGCAATCGTTATGTAACTTCAAGGACACAAACTGTAAAGATGCAATTTCAAGGAAGATTTTTAGATAGATTGCTTCACCATACGTCACTAGGACCGCGCTAATAAATTATGGATTAAGATAACACAGATTTTACTCTCAATACGCCAAATGCACTTTAGAGAAAGGAAAGTTTATGGAAAGTTTTGATCACCACTAAGATTGAATAGCCGGTCAAGTGTGAGTCAAACTCGCGTGGTTTCGTACTACCATAGTAACATAGACCAATTGAACTTACAGACACATTTTCTCTTTACGAATATTTTCCGTTTCCCATGGAACTTAAAATACACAATAGGATTGTCGTTTCAAATTTTCTAAGAACTATGAAAAAAGACCAATATTCAATATATTTTTTTGAAATTTTTGGCTAATATGTTTCGAAGATGCTCGATTTTCGTATATTTTCTTTCTTTTAAACTAAAAATATAGAAATAAACTGTTTCTCATAATGAGCCCTTTCATTTGTTATGTACAAGTGCTACTTAGGACATACAATGCATTTGAAAAGAGTCTTATTTATTAATTTGGTCCTCAAACTTAACCTCTAAAATAAGAATTCGTTTATCTAGGCTTTATATATCGAGTTGCCTAGGTCTGTATATATACCAAATTTCAACTATTTTCGTTGTGTAGATTCGAAGAAAATAGGCTGTGACAGACAGACATACAGACACCTGAGTGATCCTGTAATGGTTCCGTTCGTACCATTTCAGGTACAGAACCCTAAAAAAACCTCTTTCTTTCTCTTTCTTGTGTTCTTTTATGTTAAAAGATCACAATTCTTTGGCGTACAGTCAACGTTAGCCTGATTAAACAGAACAATCGGGGGCAGAACTAGTTTATTTAATACCACAACAAATTTTCCACAGTGTGGTTACTCATATAAGCTCTACTTCGCCAGCTTAATCAAATGAGTCTTGCAAATGTAATTATGGCGTTTTCAAAACATTAATCTTGATGGATTTGGTAATTTAATCAGGAGATTAATTAAATAAAGTAACGTTATGTTTGGGAGTTGACTTACTCATTACTCAAATGCAAATGAGATGATATACTTGTAGCTTCTCGTAACTTGAATTAGATAATCATGAAGTTAGCTTTGCAAGTACGTTTGATATATCTTCTTTGGGTCGGTGATGCATCATTTTATTACCTTTGAGGTACGGCAGGTGATTATCCGGCTTGCTCCAGTCTAAGTTCTGTAATTTAAATATTAAATTCATTATATTGTTCATATAATTTAATACTGTTGCTTTGAGACTGAAACATAGATTTTTCTCTAATTTCAGTGTAAAACTGTCACCAAATCTTTGCTTGAGTCTCTGGAATTTGAAAAAAATTGTTCTGAGATACAGGCCTAAAACTGCACGAGACTCAAGCATAGTTTTTTTGTTAAATTTCAGTTTAAAGCTGTCACCAATTCTATGATTGAGTCTCTGAAATTTAAAAAAATAGTTCCGGAGTACAGATTTAAAACTGTTCAAGACTGAAGCATAGATTTTTCTCTAATTTCAGTGTAAAACTGTCACCAAGTCTATGCTTGAGTCTTTAAAATTGTTAAAATGAGTTCTGGAATACAGGCCTAAAACTGCACGAGACTCTAGCATAGATCATACCTATTATGGCTTTCTTAAGGAACTAAAAATTCACGCTGCCAGTAATTCAAAATGGCTTTTTAAAGTTTAAGAATTTCTTAGAGCCGTTACGCACTGTTGACTGGTCGCCGGCGACTCGGTCGACGGCGACTGTGACTTACTATAGTTTAAATAGGTGTTTACGCACTTGGTCGTTGGTCACCTGGCCCTAGTTGCCTATGTTTTGGTCGCCGAGGGACTGAGTCGCTAGCGACAATTGCGTAAATAAAACAACATAAATTTGGACTAAGAGAAAATTTAAAATCGTGCATTTGTACACTTACCTAATAAGGCATAGTTTCCAAGTATTTACCTAATTAAATAGAAACGCAAACCTTGTAATCACGACTAATTTGCAAACTCAACATTAAATTAAGCCCATTAAAGTTCGCCTTGGAAGGAAACAAACAGAACTTAAATCTGGAAGCGCGAATATAAATAGCTTGGAGCTTCGCAAAACATTCAGGTGACGTCACAAAGCGAGCGGTATATATTAAATTATTGAGATAGCTTTATTGCATATGAAATATATTAAAAAAAACAACAAACATTACAAAAAACACAAAAAGTATAATTAATAATTAATAATAGGTACTGGTTGGAAAAACATTAGTACCCAAACTAGGGTGACCTGTGATATGGCGTACTAATACCTTCCGCCGGACAAAGTTGAAAAAATGCATAATTGTTAGAAATTACATAATAAATGAGAATAACTAAATGAATATAAAATTATACAATTATAATAAATAAACTTTTAAATGTATATAGAACTACAAATGTGCATCTAAATTTATATAGTACTAGGTAAAAGAAAACATATTATGTAAGTATACTAATATTAAATAAATTAGATTTTTGGACAATAATATTTGGCGTAGCAATAGTTATGTAGGTAGGTACCTAATACCGTTACTTTAGTAATATATACATCAACTCCGACTGGTGCCATGCTGGTGTCCAGCCTAAGAATAAACCCCTCCGTTTACTCATGTGGATGTAGTCAAAGCCTTACTAAGAGATTACAAGATTACACCAGGGGATGGGCAGTAGCATGCATCTGAGTACGCGAACACCAATCTATCTGCCAAGCGTGGTGATTATTGACGACCTCTGTGGTGGGGCGGGCGAGTAGCCGGCTGAGATGCGAGAGGTTGCGGGTTTGATTTCCGCTGCGGGACAAATTTTTGTATTATCTGCAATTATTTGTTCCGGATCTGGTTGTTATAGTACCATGGTACTCGTAGTTTCTGATACTTATGATACAGGAAATTCAAGTGTATCAGGCAGGAAATGTATGCGACTGTTGGGTGTTATATTTATTGTTTAGTAGTTGGTGACTCAAAGGTCACGTAATAGTAGGTACAAAAGTTTAGTGACGTCATGTTTAATCCGCAAGATACAGACACTAGATCACACGGGGATAATCCGTTGAATATTGAACAGGATCAGACCTAAATTGAACATGTTGGAACTTGTTCACTGATACCATAGGCTGATACCTACTACGTATACTAGTTTCAATGCTACAGCGGTCCTCATAGTTGATAGACGTCTATATAATATAAGCCTAGATAGATAGATTAACTTTATTGTACCCCAGGAAAACATAATAGGATTTATTAAAATATAAGCAAAACAATGGGCGGCCTTATCGCCGAGAGCGATTTCTTCCAGGCAACCTTTGGATGGACAGTAACGAGCGAAGCAGTAACGAAACGGCGGTACGCAGAGTAAATATAATAACAATTAACCTATGATACATAGATTGATAAAATACTTTACATAACTTGAATACATAATAAATACACATAATAGGCTTATGTATAAAACTATTCTGTACTCGGCGACTCAGGAAATAAGAAAATAATCGTTTCAGAAAGGTTTCAGACATTACTTATATTTAAACAAACTAAAAAACTGAATGAATCAGCCGATACGGTCTACATTTCTAAAATTGGAAAACCAAAAATGACAATAACGCCTGGTTAATTGTTTGGAGTTGTCTTAGAATATAATAATAAGAAATCGCTGATATAATCCAGAAAATAAGCTTCTATTTTATGATTTCAAAAGAATTGAATAAAGAGCAATCATTGTAATATGATATTGTAATTTTGAAGGGTCGTCCCGGCGAGGGGCGAAACCGAAAATAGCAAAATCATGAATATTTATGATACAATAATCGCCAGCCCGTTTAAACGGATATTTCAAACACTTTTGTTATCTTTTTAGAAGTTTAATTGAATTTATGTAAAGGTTTATCCGAAATGAGGAAATCCGTAAGAACCCCAAAATCACCGACATAGCTCTCAGAATTTGAAAATTGAAGTGGCAATGGACAGGTCTTATAACTCGCAGAACTGGCAACCGCTGGGGAACAAAGGTTCTCGAGTTCTCCGGACGACGGAGTAGAGGAAGGCCCTCATCTCGATGGACTGAAGACATTATAAACGTCGCAGGAAGTCGGTGGATGGAAGTGGCTCAAGATCGTTCGTCATGGCATTCTAGGGGGAGACCTGTGGCCAGAAATTAACTTCTATAGGCTGATAATGATGATGAGGAAAGGTTTATCCTTAGAACGGTCTTGGGAAGACTGGATGGAGATGCCGTTTGTCATGGCATTGTATAGGGGAGGCCTACTTCCAGCAGTGCAAGGCTTCTGGCTAATGATGATGATGTAAGTATGTGGACTTAAGATCAAGGGAAGAGAGTTTGTGTGTACTTAACAAAATTAGGTAGGTACCTACCATTCATTTTGTAAAACGGGAAATTTTCACGTACCGATATCTTGGTGGAAGCACCAACAGGTTTCGACCCTAATCGAGGATCTTCATCAGGGTGGGTATAAGATCCGCGCTACACTCCCTCCGCGTCTCTCCTCGCACTGCGTCTCTGAGCTCGCTCCTCTCGCCTCGTCCGGCGCGGGGTTGCGGGGAGTGCTACCAACGAAAGCTAGACTACTTTTTTGTTTTTTAGTATACATCAAATCAGTGCCACTGAAACCTAAATCCGTTTATTTCTTTAAAATTTAATTAATCAATTTTATGTCGATAGACGTGGTGCGTCTGGCCTAAGAATTGACCCTTCCATCTCCTCCCGTGGATGTCGTAAAAGCTGACTAAGGGATTACACCAGGAGATGAGCAGCAGCATCCGCCTGAGAACGCAACACGAATACTGCGATCACCAATCCGCCTGTTGTGGTGATTATGGCAATTCCCCTCATTGTATTTTATGGGGAGGCTTCGACCAGCAGCGGACACCCAAAGGCTGTTGATGATGATGATAGACGACCTCTGTGGCGCGGCGGGCGAAGGTTCACCTGCGACGCAGGAGGATGCAGGTTCGATTACCACCTCGGAACAAATATTTGTAGGTACGATCTGCAGATATTTGTTCAGGGTGTTCTGTATATTTTCTATGTATAATAAAAATATCTATCTTTGTAATGTATTGTATTAAGTATATCAGTTATCTAGTATACCCATAACACAAGCTCTGCTAAGCTTGGGGCTAGATAATGTTGTGTGAAATGTTCAGCATTTATTATTTACTATAGATAAAGAATCTAACCAAAATAACACGAATAAAGCTAAACGTTCTGATTTTGAAGATTTCTGCTTTCATAGGTTTAAAGAACAACGAAACCCTTGATAAAACAAACTACTTCGCAGTTTGAAAGTCTACAAATGAAAGATAAACACTGAACTGTTTATTTAGGCTCCCACAATGAAACTACGGCATTTTCACGTCGGAGAGTTGTCTTGTACAAAGAACTCTGGGACAAAGGTGTCTAACAAAGTTTACGTTACCTATATTAAGATATTCTGAAGTTAGTCAGTCAACACCTGTTGTAATTATGTCATGTATGTAGTAGGTCTAATTGCATAACTATACCCGATCGCGCTCCGTCTCGGCCGGTTCTGCCTTACCTTTTGCTACCCGCAATTCAATCTTTTTTATCGTTATCATGATATTTTTAGTCTTTGCTTACTTTTATCGTAGCAAATAAATTATGTTTGAATAAGTAATAGGAAGAAGAATTAGCCCTCCGTCCCAGATGTACCATTGAGTTGTACCATTGATGGTACAATTGGTACTGACTTATCCCACTAGTACCATTATAAATGGAAGCTGGCAGTATGCTTATCTAGTATACAATTTCAAGTAGCGATTAAGGACGACTCCGAATTCCGTACTGTATCCGAGCCTCTGGAAAAATGAAAAACATCTGTGCTACACAGAAGCAAGTACATTCAGCAGATCCAAATACAACTTGCCGTTGGGAAAATGAACGTGCTACTTTTCCTCGAGAAGTTACGCCAACATTAGATTTAAGATGCTATAGGTTCTAAGCCACCCGTAACACAGGTGTAACCTAGCACGGCTACTAACAGAACTAAGGTTATAAGTACTACCTACTAATTATTATAGGTTCATTTATTTTGTATATTCAGTTTCACTTTACATGTTTTAAAAAGTAAATTATCAAGTAACTTAATTCATAAAATGAGGTATATAGCTTTGCTAAGCACTGTGTTAAACCTGACCAAAAAACTCTAATAACAGAATCATTTTTTTTTTTAACTAATTTTTAATTTTCGGTTTCATTAGAAAATCTAGTACCTACTGTATCATCCATAAATACAAACAATACGAAATGCTTTAAAATAGTACCTTCGGTATATAAAAATAAGAAATATTTTATCACAACATACTTATAGGACCTATAAAGTGTAAATTAAACCAAATTTTAAACGGATGTATATTTTATTTATTTCTGTTATTCTGCGGGAGAAGACGGAGAGGGTATATGGTTTGATGATAAGTACATTTAGAAAAGTATCATAAATTATATTGTAATTAAATCACTTGAGTTTTAATCGATTGAAACAAGAGTTCTCAATTCGGCTACCCTTTTCAAATACAAACAGGTAAGTAATCTTATTATCCCTCTACCGTTGTAACTGTAATGACGTGTCCGATATGCCCAATTCACACACATTCTATCGGTTCCTAACATAACGAGGGTCACTAAGCGCTCTAATTAACCAAAACTCTAATTTATTACTACTGGCGCAGAGAAAAATTTAACTATAGAGCAAGTTCTGCTGTTCACCGAAGCTGAACAGATAAATACTTAAAAATATTACAAACTTTTAACTTAGTATGTTAGTGTGATACAAATCATGAAACTGAATTTTGAACCAGTTCCACCCAACCGATTGAGCTGAAAATTTTCATACCTGTCAAGTTAAGATGGCAATATAATATTATGGTGACGGCGAGCTGATCTGATGATGGAGACGGAAGGTGGACAACAGAACTCCTCGATGATTAATAGTAGCCTGGCAGCTCTGAGCCTGGCAGTGTTTGGGCTCATTTTGATCAGCTCACAGTACCGATCACTAAATTAATAAATCATCACCATCAGCCTGTAGAAGTCCACTGCTGCACGTAGGCCTCCCCCTTAGAATACCACGACGTACGGTCTTGAGCCGCCTCCATCCACCGACTTCCAGCGACGTTTATAATGTTGTTAGTCCAACGAGTAGAGAGTCTTCCTCTACCGCATCGTCCAGTTTGTGTTCGCCACTCGAGAACCTTTATTTCCCATCGGTTGTCAGTTCCATAATAACAAATGTGTATATGACACATTTTTAGGGTTCCGTACGTCAAAAAAAAAGGGGGTGTTTATAGGATCACATTGTGGACCGTCCCATTGTTGTTGTCTGTCCGTCAGTCACTTTTTCTCAGAAATGGCAAAAAGTATCTATTTGAAGTTTTTACCACACATAAAAAGTCTATAATTTTATAATGCTGTAAAAAACCAAGCTTCTAACTAGGGTAGTGGCTAATTTTTGTATGAATAAAATACCTTTAGGGACCAGTGACTTTACAATTCTGAAATGTGGATTGCTAGGACACTTTGTGACACAAATAAAGGAAAAAGAAAACTTTTGTACCCCTAAAATAGAATAGTGACGTTTGTAGGAAAAAGAAGCTGAAACAAAAAATGGGCAAGACCATTTCTAAAATTTTTTTTTTTTTGCTGATTTCACACAACATTATCTAGCCCCAAGCTAAGCAGAGCTTGTGTTAGGTATGAGTACTAGATAACTGATATACTTAATACAATACATTACATATTAATGGGCGAGGGCTTTTCTCTTTTGTTTGTTTCTACGTATAGTTTAGTAATTTACATGCTCTACCTTTAGTATTCTTCCTCTGTGGTTATTGCTATTGAAGATAACAATAAGCTGTAATTACTTTCTATTGGGTGTAATAATTGGAAGGTGTTATCGTATTCGGTGATATATTTGAGTTGACTTAATAAGTGTAGTTGTTAAAATATTAAGGTTGTCAAACGTCGTTATAAATGTAGCTACCTACTTGGATTTTACTAAAATAACTTTCGTGAATTATATCATTCATTTTGTAAAACGGGAAATTTTCACGTACCGGTATGTTGTTGGAAGCACCAACATGTTTCGACCCTAATCGAGGGTCTTCATCAGGGTGGATATAGGATCCACGCTACACTCCCTCCGCGTCCCGAGGATAAAATAGAGTGTGAAAATTTCCCGTTTTCCAAAATGGACCTACTTGGATATTAGATTTAATTTGACGATTAGTTATTTCGTCCATTTACTTGAAAAATACTTCAGATATCGTAGACGCAGCCCTGACAACATAGAAAGGTTCACTGAGTTGTTCACGTTACGCTGAGTTCATACAGCGTGTCCCCACTGATTCCCACTCCTCAACTTCTATTAGGGTATGCCTGTCTGTCACGGGAAAGATTGAAGACCGAAGCCCGAAAGCCGATGCTTTGAACTTACCAAATCAAAATCACTCTAGATACCCATAGATACCAAATCCAAAATCCCAAATCAACAGATACTCTAGAATCTAGAGTATCTGTTGATTTGGGATTTTGGATCTAGAGTCTAGATATAGATAGATAGATAGATAGAGATATAAATAAATATAAAAAGAGCATCAGGGACAAGAAGCAAAGATGTCACGAAGTTGAGGCACTAAAAATTTTATTTTTTTATTTTTTTAGGGTAAGTGACGTATCTGTCATGAGGCTCGCCTGATGTTAAGCGGTACCCTAGCCCATAACAAATGTCCTCTTAGGTTACGTCCACCTAGGACGTAAATCTGGAATAACAAGAGACGCAAAATGGTACAACTATTACATTAATTGAATACAATTTTAACAAGATAACTAATAATAGATGATGATGAAATACCTAGATTTAATCAAGATTCAGGGCGGTCACCTGATCGAATTACAAAAATGTTTAAAATGATTGTCTTTTTGTCATAATCGAATACATTTAGTTAATGAATTATAACTGAAAAACACATTAACGAAAAGCGTACAATATCGAAGAACGCGACAACCATTTATTTTTGATGTAAAAATTAGAAATTGATTTTATTATTTAGAGTGCTTTTGAAAAATGCGTTATCCAAGTTAGAATGAAGTGAATGGGCCACAGAGAAGCATTACTGTAATGTGTTTGAAGAAAAATGTTTTCTCAAACTTGTAGAATGTTCTTTGCCAGAACTCTAGATCGTGTTATACCAATTTACATGAATACAGAACTTAACTGGCGTGCAATGAAATAGGACCACTTAGAAAAACCAAACTTCTAAATAAATAAATAAAATAAATAATTGATAATATATGTTAAGAGAATGAAAAAGCAAATTGAATGAAGTCTGTATAATTTAGGGGAAAATAATTAATTGAGGTTATTAACATAAAAACCTTCGCAAACTTCGGTTTTAATTTAATTAAATTATTTTTATTTTTATTTTGGAAGTAATTTACGGATCGGATCCCGTGAGTCTCAATCGTATTAGTCTTTTTTTTTTGTTAGAACCTGTTAAATATGTAATTGGTCTGGAATGCAGTTCTCTAAGTAAAGCTCAAACTGGCTCAAACATGACAATAGCCTTCATCGTTGAATCAGTCGTTGTCAGCGCAACATCGAACTAAAAGACGTTTCTTATACATCAAATCCGTGTAGAAAATCGAACGTTTATCTGTCAACCCCAATATAAGGACGCACTAGAGAATCTCATTGCTGAATTGCTAATGCAAAAGATTCCATCGTATTTGTGAATCTTTATAAATAGTCCTCGTCGTTGAAATCCGAGTACGTACTCACTCACCGAGACAGGATGAGCTCCACGACGCTGAAGTATTTTAAGATTATCTACTTTAGGTGAGGTATCGAGTTTCTTGAGATTGAGATTTAATGGTAGATAGGTACAATGAACTTACATAGGTATATACAGTTTAAAATATATCATGTACCTACCTGAAATTTCACCGGCGATACCAGGGTACGGGCTCTTGAAACCGGAACACAGCAATGTGAACACTACTACTTGGCGGCTTGGGGTAATACTTCCCCGGCCGAACTCTTCCACAAGTAGCTGTAAGGTTGATAGAGGCATCATTTCATTCATTTCATTTCATTTATTCAGGAACAATTTTACAATAGTATTTGAAATTTAGGTAAGTACATAAAAAGCACAAAAATAAAATAACAATAATAGTGCTCATCAGCTTGTGGAAGTCCACTGCTAAAAATAATAAAAATAATCCATAATGTCAAAAAAAAAAGAATCAGAAATATGTCAGAATATCATTAATATTAAAAAAATGTCACTTAGATGTAACTAGTACCTATTAAAATTAATTAAAACTTGAACTCATCTATGGAATAGTAGCACCCTTCCAGCAAAAGCTTTTTTAGTTTCCTAATGAATATACCTGGACTATCAATAGTTGTCATATCAACAGGTAGATAATTATATAATTTGACTGCCTGATACCGACAACCATGCATCGCAATTTTTAATCTAGGGCACAGTGGGGCCTCTAGATCTTTTCTTCTTGTGTTTAATCTTTGTACTCTTTGTAACGACGTTTCATACTTAGAGGGATGCCGGATAACATCCACTAGAACCACTAAAATGTAAAGGCTGGGAAGAGTCAAAATTTTTAGGCTCCGAAAGTGATCCCTACACGATTCCCACGGAGGTATCCGAACCATGGTACGAATGGCATGTTTTTGGATCACAAATGCTCTATTTATATTATAGTTGTAACTATTCCCCCAGAATTTGACACTAGACCTTAATTTTGACTCGACCAAAGCGTAGTAAACTATTTTTAGTTGATCAAGATCCACCTCATCTCTTAAGCTCCTTAGGGCATAACAGGCTGAACTTATCGAATTCTCAATTGATTCTAATTCTGATTTCCAGTTTAAGAACTGATCAATATAAACCCCTAGAAATTTAACGCTATCAGTGAATTCTACCTTCACCCCATTACTCTTTATGTTAATAGTTTCAAGCATACTGGAGGTCGTTCGAAATAAAATAATCAATTTATTGTCTTACTTTACCCTCTATAAATTTGAAATTTCCATACAAAAAGTTATTGTGTTTCTTTAAAATTGGAGAAACGGAATAGACTTATAAAACACACCGGAGTCTTCAATGTTTTTTCCAAACTTACGCTTGAAGACACTTAAGCTTGAAGACAGTTTCAGTAGTCCTACCCTAGATCTTGTTCACCCTGGTATAGTATTATGTTATCTATGCCCTAGTGTATTATAAAGTGGTAATGTATCTATCTATCTAGCCTATGCTGCCGTCATCAGGCTCCAAAATCTAGCCTGATGCCGTCGAAAATTAATATTTTAAGTCCACACAAAAGTTCTAGTTGCAAAAATGCTTATATTCTATTTAAACAAGCAAGTAATTTGCAAACTGATGATCCTGGAAATGGCTGCAATTTCCACCAAACATAACATAACATAACACCCAACAATCACATACGTGATCTTGATCCCACACTAGGATTCCCTGTGTCGTGGGTATCACGAGTACCATGCAGGGCCGGATTTCAATTTGTGCCGCCCTGGGGCACGAAAATGCCGCCCTATGACTTAAATTTTATTTTAATAGTTTTCCTATATTATAATATACAAAATTTTAATGTGATACATAATACTAGAATTATATTTCTTGAAAGATAAAATGTTTATTTGAAAGAATTAGTTAATTATATATTGTATAGAATTTTTTTTCTCACTTTTCAAATTTTGCCGCCCTAGAAAATTTGCCGCCCTGGGCACTAGCCCCGACTGCCCCTAGTATAAATCCACCACTGGTACCATGGTACCAGCAACACCCAGACCCGGAACAAATTTTTGCAGATCATACAAACATTTGTCCTGTAACGGGAATTGAACCCGCAACCTCTTGCAAGTTGCAGCATAGCTGGGTTATACGACTGCCGCGCCACAGAGGTCGTATAACTAAGAAGCATTTCGTAAATACCATTTTATATTAAAAATACCCCATTCAAATCAGAGGTTCTGAGCTATGAGGCTATAGTACAGACGTACATACAAACAAACACACTATGATCTCAATCTTATTACACCCCTCTTTTTAGTTTGGCGTTAAAAAGTATTCCATTAAAAACTAGAACGTGGTTAGAAAAATGATTAACAAAAAAAAACACTCACAGAACCAATTATCCTTTCAAAAGGTCTACAAAAAGAGCCTTAAACGAGTCTTTATACCAATGTGACTTGAATTAAAATTAAAGATTTCAGTTGGCCATGTGTCCAGTGATGTGATATTTTATTTTAAATTACCTGATACGATATAAGAAATAAGTTTTTGTTGAAAAATTTATTTTTCAAAACAATCTGTTGTTAAATTAGTGATTGGAACTGTGAGCTGATTAAAATTAGTCCAAACACTGCAAGGCTACTGTTAATCACCGAGAATATATTGTCTCCGTCATTAGATCAGCTCTATGTCTATATATTGTATTGTCATCGGAACTTGATAGGTATTTGCATACCTATTTCAGCTTAATCGGTTAGGTGGAACTGGTTCAAAATTCAGTTTCAAGATAAAGATTAAAACAAACAGGGAAAGCTAAAGAAAACTGTGTAAATAAAATAAATAAATAAGATCATTGGTATTTTTGGTAAAGCACAATTTCACACGCACACGACAGAGTGCACCACTAACGCTTGTAGTCTTAGTCGAATCTATCCCATTAGCGAATGAGTCATTGGAATAGTTATACTGTGTTATAACTGTCAAACAGTAGTGCTGTTTCTATCTCACAATCCTAAAATAACCAAAACGACTGTAGTTAGATGATATGTAGTTTTTCTGTAATATCTGGAAGAGTGCTTTTTAGTATTAAGCTCACTTTTGTACTACTTTTGTGTGCAATAAAGAATTTTCTCTATCTACCCTACTTAAGGCAGGTAATTGAGGCATTAAACTCTGCGTGAGCACGATAAAACTTCGGAAAATGATCGTAAAACATTCTAGCACAACACTAGCTTGTCTCAAAGAGGCCCTTGCTTTCTTTGTGGCGTGGCTGCCGGAGAAAGCCATTGTCTACAATACCTTTGGATTAATTTATCATTAATAACCTGCTTTGTACGCAGATTAAAATGAAGATGGATTACAGGTTAATATAGCCCCAAGAAAATAAACAGCATAATACGCAGTAAAGAACGGCCTAACGGTGGCGGGACTTGGATCGATTATAGGTACTATTGGTTCGCCCCGAACTGAGAACTTACGAAGTTTCAATATTCGCCCTTATCTCAACGAATCCTTCATCGATTAAGTTCATATCCAAACCAATTGCCAATTGTTTTGATAGCACCAACTTACTTACCAAATTTAATGACGATTGGATCAACGGTTCGACAGTTATCGTCGAACAAACACACATCGAACATAGATACCCACCGACATGCTTAGATTCCACACATATACATAGATACCCACTCACATACATAGATACTCACCCACATACTTCGATTCCTACTCACATACATAGATACCTGCTTAGATACCCACCCACCACGCACCACCACGGACGCTGACCCTACAGTGAACTTCGCTTCGCTCGTTTATGTCGCTGGAAGTCGGTGGATATAAGACCTTTACTATGTCACTCCATAGCCTATGGATATAGGCTATGGAGATGGGATATAACCCATATGCATATGCATATAGCATATGGGTTCTAGAAATTTTATCTTTAGGTAACTATGTCTTCGAAGTAACTATAGATTAGGTACGGTAATTTCAACACCTCAACTGCAACGCGTTGGCAACTGCGAGTCGATCGAAACTGGTTTTATCTCTACAGCAAAATAATTTGCACCATGTGAAGGCTTTATTTAACCTTTTTAACCATGTACCTATGCAATTGGTTGCATGAACATTTAAAAAAATATTTTTTGATTTAGACTTTAACCTCTAAATATTGGAGAGCAATTTTAGTATTTCTAACAAAAAATCTTGTTTTTGAGATACAAAATAACGAGATACCACTCAAAGAAACGAGGTAGAATCTATCATCGGCCTGACAAACCCCAAACTTCGCTTATTGGAAAGTTATCGTAAAAACGTTTTCAGTACACGGCACTTTGGCAAGTCTGTAAGTAAACCACATTACAGGCCTGCGTTCAAGAAAAAAATTACAAATGAGCGACTATGACATTGCGAGGTGGCATTTGCCAAAATAAGTTTTGTGCGGGTATTTTTATTAATAGTTTTAACTATTGCCCAAACCACCACAGTAGAGAGAAACAGTTACGCCAACCATAAAAAGTTTTTTTTTTAAACTATATCCCACCTCAAAAGATAAAAACAAATAATATTGAATGTTGTAGCCAAATCCACGATTTTATAAATAAAGGCGTTCAAATTAATTAATAGGTGCAGTCGGAGGCCAAATCCACTATATTTATTCAGAAAAGCCTCCTTTTTTGTCAACTTTTTAGTGGCGTAGTACCTTTACAAACCTTTGTAATGTACCCATCAAGTTCTTTCATTTGATACCTTTTTTGTTTCTGGGGTTATATTTTTTAGGTTTTTGTAGTTTGAAAATTACGTTTCACGTGACAAAGTAGGTTGAAAATTATGAAAAACGGAACCCTATACTGTGCATTCCCATACGCATTTTACCGGTTTTTTTATAATCCAGTAGCACCGGATTGCAAAAATGTTCAGCGAGGATCGAAGCACTGAATCCGTAAAAGTGTGGTGATTATGCATTGACATATTTACATATTATAATTTTTCAAACTTCTGCGAATGTTATCGTTCTCTTACTGTTTTTGTTCCAAAATAAATATATATTTGATTTGATATTTAATATATATACGCTAGTAATATTTATGTTAATGCATAATCACCACATAATATAATACATAATATATAATGCATATTATATATTCAATATTTATACTTATATATTTATATTAATGTGATTATGGAAAACCATTGGCTCCATGCATTGCATTCTTTGCCTTGTCCAGCAATGGGCGTTTAAAGGTTGCTAATGATGATGACGATGATATTGATAACTATATAGTTACAATGCCTGTATACATTTGTAGATAAGTATACGTTTTTCAAACAAGGTGTAGATATAATTTAAGTACCTACTGACAATGTTTTGATACTCGCCTCATTTTTTCTGGTCACTTATGCGAATTTCTTGAATTGTCTGGGAAAATATGTTTTGCAATAAAAATATTTTTTTTTTATCTTATAATTAATATTTTACGCTAGTATTTGCTCGTCACTCCACCCGCGGGGAACTTCTATTATAAATTATAGCCTTTTATGTTATTCTGATGGATAAGCATACTTTAAAGTTGTGAAAGAGTAAAAACATCCATCATGGATGGATGGATGTTCACACACACAAACTTTTACATTTTTAATATTATAATTAGGAAAGATTGGCCACCCCTCTACTGCCATTATTTTACAGATGCCGATTGAAAATCTACTTTATACGACTTGCTATATACAACAGACAATGGACCATCAGACCAGATACAGGCAGGAAATAAAAGGGTAAGAGTAAGGCGCTAGGAGTAGTACCTACTGCTGACACCGAATGGATTAAGTGTATACATGTAAGCGTTGTTGGGGTGAGAATGGGTGAGTCGGTGTGTGTGTGTGTGTGTGTGTGTGTGTGTGTGTGTGAGGGTGTGTGTGCATGTATATGTTTTCTATATGCATGTAGATGCCGATTGAAAATCTACTTTATACGTCTTGCTATACAACAGACAATGGACCAGCAGGCCAGAGTGAAAAGGAGAGCCATGTTATCACAGAATATCTGCCACCTCCATCGCCTTGTACCTCAACAACGGCTCCTATGATTGATGGATCACCTACACGAAAGTGTTTGGTCCCGCGCCTACTTACTGGAGTGAGGTATTTGTCTCTTTCCGCCGACACGCCTGGTGAGATATAGGGTTAGTAATGTCGCTTAGCGGTGTATAGCAAAAGGTCACAAATTTGTATGTTATTTAATTTAAAAAAACACTCTAATCTAGATGAATGGATTGTCGAGAGATATAATTCGGAGGGTTAAGGGATTTTGTTATCGGGTCATTTTGTGCTACTTTTAAGTTCTATACTGAAGGTAATTTCATCATTATTAAATTAGATATTATTGTTTCCTATAAGTATTTAGATATTATTGTTAAATAAAACCAGTGTATTTCAATTTCAAATTCGAAATCTCGAATTAAATATCTCAAATGAAAAGTCTCGTGTAGTAGGTACAACTACTTCAACTTTATTATATAAGTACCTTTTGGACACAAGAATATCGTAGATTGCAACAATTAAAGTTAGCACGGAACTCTATTTTCTTGAGAAAGGTAAAACTTCACTTCCCTCCTTTAACTCCGGGTACTTTACTCGGATGAGAACTTTCATTTTAAGTAACTCCGAGAGTGATTCTGAACAAGAAGCACTTACGGAAAAGAAATAAAGTTGCAAATAAAATTAGTTCTACTTAGGTACACGTAATAGAACCAGCTTATGCAGACTCTCGATAGACGAAAGATAATAATAATAATAATAACTTTTCATTTAAAAAACCGACTTCCGCCATTGTATTCGACATAATATTTGGATGCAAAAAAAATGATGAAAGAACCATAGTGGTGAAAGGATTATTACTCTTTTTGAATGCAAATTCTTGGTTTGTTGCTGAAAATATCAAAATCGCCATATGTATGCCTACAATATTTGAGGAGTTTCCTCAATTCCTCATGGATCCCATCATCAGAACTGGATTCTGAAAAAAATGGGACTAATCTGGAAGTATATCTATTCAAATAAAAACCAAATCGGTTCATAAATGCCGGAGATATGCGGTAACAAACATACAAAAAAAAAATACAACCGAATTGAGAATTTTTTGGGAAGTCGGTTAAAAATGTTTATTGACATAAAAATAATGTTACAGACATCTATGAATTCCCTGACTCCTGAGCTACCAGACCTGTGTTACAGAAGTCAGTGTCTTCGCCCATTAAAGTCACAATTTATTAAAAAAAAAAAATTTAAGGTCACAGGAAGTCGGTGGATGGAGGAGGCTCAAGACCATTTGTAGTGGTATTCTATGGGGTAGACCAATGTATAGCAGTAGACTTTGACAAGCCAAAAGGATAGTTCGATTCAATTATTACAAGTAAAAATCTCAAATTTAATAAACCTCCGACACCAACAAACATAGCTAAGAACATTCTCGATCAGATCAACTATCTAACAAAAAAAACTAAATCAAAATCGGTTCATCCGTTTGGGAACTACGATGCCACAGACAGACAGACAGACACACAGATAGATAGATAAATAGAGATATTAACACTTTATTGATCACCATTTACCACACAGAAACAATAAACAAGTACCTAACACAGCTAAACACGTCAAACTTATAAAACCCCTGATTTAGCGACGGGGGTTGAAAAAAAAATGAGCCAAATTGATTTACTCAAAGTAAAATGCCGTTGTTGGATATGTTTGGGCATAATTGATTAACTTTAGAAAACTTTACTCCAGTATAAACACTATTTATTTTCATTATCAAGTTTTTTCAAACCTTTTTTGGTAAAATAAGTGACTACAGTATTACATTTGTAACTCTTCTTGCTCAAACCTCCAAAGACACTAAATTATTCTAGAACTTACTTTTCATCTATAAAAACTCGCTTGAACTTTCTATTCAGACATTTCTAAGTTTATTCAGTCTGAGCTAAGTATCTTGTGGTTACTTGACTCCAGCCATTTACTTATTTACTTAGTTTTGCTATCTTAACATTATTTGACACAAATCTTCTTTAGTACTACAGACTTAACCGCATAAAACCCTTATTGCGCAGAAGTAAGGTTGAAATTTCGATAGCACAACATAATTAAGGGCTTAAAATTATTGTTATGGTATTCGAAGCACAGTTATTTAAGAGTATTTAACAACAAGTTTACTAGACGACCAACGTTTTGCGTCAATTTAAAACTTTTGTTTTGTACTTTGTTAGATAAAACCACTAAGTATCTTTATTTACAAAAAGTATAATACAACTAATAAATACATGTATACTTACGTATACAAAATTTAAACTAAAAAATTAAGCTATCTAAAGACCGTTGCAAACGATCTACAGATAGCTCAACTGACCTAAATTTTTTTTTTTTTTTTATTTAAATTCAACTGCTTACTGCACTTA
The DNA here is from genome assembly GCA_951392215.1 of Epirrita christyi. Classification (NCBI taxonomy): domain Eukaryota; kingdom Metazoa; phylum Arthropoda; class Insecta; order Lepidoptera; family Geometridae; genus Epirrita; species Epirrita christyi. The sequence goes on along the minus strand of OX595855.1, from coordinate 5,880,109 downwards.
CAGTATACACCAACGTGTGCGGCAAGCCAAAACTACAGGTATAATTCTTATTAATGATTATATCACAGATACCTACTTAGCTTAGAAAACTGATTAAAATTTGAAAAAATATATCGATACCTATCAGGCTTATAATCATACTAAATCATCATCATGATAAATAACTACTCGCTCGCAGAACTGTTTGGAAATATCTAGACTGGCGACCACGGATCGGACCATAAAGGCCACACAAAGTTAGTGGATGGAAACAGACCATTCAGTGGCATTTTATGGGGGAGGGGCCAATGTCCAGCAGTGGATTTCACAGCATGATGATATACTTGACATTCTAGCTACTATATCGATGTAGGTAATTAGCATTTTAACAAGAACAGTCTAGCTGAAATGTAATTCTCTACACCTACTTACTCAACTTAACGAACATGCCTCTCTTCATAAGACTCCTTCATCTTCCTTTCTTTTTTTTATTATTATGGCCTCTGAAGAAAACCTCAATTTTAATATAAATTATATCAATATATATATTTTATTTTAATAATATACATTACATAGGTCAAGTCGTTAAAGTCCTCGGTCAAGTAATTTTCTAGTAAAGCGATGGCAGTTTTACTAGAATGTTCGTGGTCATACCAGCTATTTGAAAAGACATGCAATACACTTATTATATTTATAACACCGGTTAAAATGCCACCAAAATTACACAGTATTAGGTACTCCAAAAAAAAACACAAGTTTTAATAAAATATATAATATATATAATTTTCCCCTTATCATTCAATCATCATACAACAGTGACTGTGTGGCACCTTAAAAATTGATGATTCTTCTCGAAGTGTTTCTTGTACGAAGTTGTATATCAACATTTACTTGTCAAGCTCAAAATAAACATCGATGAAGAATGTATTTAGAAAATTGCATTGCCAGTTATAATCCATTAGAAAATAAGGCTCAACAACATTGATAAGCGTAGCGATTAGTCAAAATTGTAGTCACTGTGGTCGCGATTGCATTAATAGGAATGGATAACGACGTCATTGACATAACAATGGTTTAAGTTTGAAAACTTAATAAGGAAACATTGTAAATTATACAATTTTAAATGGATTTAACGCGTACCTATATTCATGTTTGGAAAAAATATTGCAATTTATTTCGCAATTTAAAAAAAACAATAAAAAATATACTAGACTTTAGTTCTAGTTTTTACGAAAACTGTTTAGACATAATAAAGTATTTTTCTTATCTATTTGCAACGCAATATACTAAAAATACTTAAAAATATTGGAGGAGGAAAAAAATTACTGTCATTGAAATGCGATTAGAAATATCAGACAACATAAATTCAACTAAATCAAACCAATTTCTGTCACGTTTATTATAGCTTAAAAAATAAAATATAACAGTTTCTTTTTTTTAATCATCACCACTTCATAGCTCGCTTGTGGAGCGACATGCGCTCATCACTTGATTCATAACTTTACGAGACAAATGAACACGTCCTCGTTCGGCTCATTGCGTTTCTATCCCCAATAGGAAGTATCAATCACTTTGGCACCTGATGGGCTAACTACAGGTTACACCATACATGAAGACACTCTTTTCATCAAAAACCCTACCCCCTACTCGGGACTTTTACCGTGTGTTGGTATTCAGTTCCTTCCTGTTGTAATAATCGTTTATTAATCCAGAAAAACTTACATTATACAACAATAATATGGTAACGTAGTACCATATTATAGTTTTGTACACTAGCTCCCACACTAGGATTCCTAAGAGCTAGTATACTTACCTACTAGGTCATTCTAAAAGGTGATACAAAAAATAAAATTATACTTTAAGTACGCTTAATGCTTTTACGAAAATTAAAATTAAAAATATTATAAAAATGGTGCATTAAATGTTTTATTGTATGTTGATGGGTATACACCAAAAGATGGGCAGCAGCATCCACCTGAGTACTTAACATCAATATTGCGATCACCAATCTGCCTGCGTCCAACTAAGTGGACTGGACTATAATATGCAAAAAATACAATTTAATTTAAATTTCGCGCCACATGTAAAACGTTACACCTTTAGAACCGCAGCCAAGAGATAAATACACAAAATATAGAGATGGTACTGTACAAAACATTGAATCAAACTTTTGGAAACCTTATCAAACTAAATCAAGGCTACACACATTTTGGAAGAAGCCCTAAAGTTTTGGCGAGATGAATAAGGCTGAGCTCACAAGCCATCAACGCTAAAAATAATAATACGTTAGTTTTAGCGTTAATGTTAGGTATACAACAACCGTAAAGATTTGTAAAGATGGCCACTCACGATCACTCCATCTCGTCAAATGGCGTAGTTCTAAGCCAAATACGAATATGACTGTCAAATAGTCAAGACAATCGTCAAGAAAGTAATTATAAAATACATTATTAATTTTGAAGCAGCTGAAAACGCCAAGCAGTGCAAATGTGAAGTCCTCTCCGAAGACTTTATTTTACACCATAATTACATGCAGAGACTTTAGAGCCATGGCGATATAGGAATAAAACTTTTTTTTTAAATACGAACAACCTTTGTTAATCTACGCCACTGGTGACAATAGGCTTTTTCCTCACACAAAGAGTTTATTTTGGTTTATGAACCAAATTAGCAAATTCATTGTATAGTTAGCTTTTTGATTTTATCCTTAAATAAAATAAATAATGCTGGACATTTCACAAAACATTATCTAGCCCCAAGCTAAGCAGAGCGTGTGTTATGGGTACTAGATAACTGATATACTTAATACAATACATTACATAGACAGATATTTTTTATTATACATAGAAAATACCCAGAACACCCAAAACAATTATCTGCAGATCGTACAAATATTTGTTCCGAGGCGGGAATCGAACCCGCCTCGTGCGTCGCAGGCGAATCTTCGTCCGCCGCGCCACCGAGGTCGTCAAGTAAGAGGTCGAGGTAGTCATTTAAGTTTTTTTTGTGTTTGTAACATATTCTGTGATTTTTTTTTTTATAAAATTTAAATATAAACAAATTTTTTGTATATTTTAAGCAATGTGAATGCATCTCTACGCCACAGATGAACAACGTGCATTATGTCGCTGAACAAGTTTTCCAATATAACTTGTGTTAAGTTGTATCTCATCAGGACGGTACATTTATCACAAGCTATGGGTGAGCCAAAGTGATGCGTGCGCCAGTTTTATAAGAGTGTTATATAACTTATGTATAGGGACATCTTAACCACTCCTTTTTAACGTCGATGTTTTGATAGAGTATCGTAAAATAAATTATGAACTGATTTATTAATTTGGAATTAATTTTCTATTTACTGTTCTTGATAAAATTGCAAATGTCAAAAAGGAGTTGTTAACGTACCCATAGTATAAGTCAAATCTTACATCGTAACGTTCATAGCATACAAATCTTAAAAGACTCTACGCCGTAGACTCTACGAATGAGTCTACGCCGCGCGCCGTAGAGCAACAAGCCAGTAGATTTTCACTTGTTCAAGTAGGTGGCTTGTGCCAAAAAAATATTTTGTTTCAAACTTCTCAGGCCTGTGTCAATACCGAATCTCAAAGAAAAATGAGCTTCTTTGATTAGATTCAACATTCAAATTCGGACTGCCAGACGAACAGCACTGATCATAACATAACAGTCGTTTTCATGTATCAATATTCATTTATTTATTTATGTATTTATTTATACGCACAAAACAAATTACAACCACAAATAAAAATAAAAATATTTTTTTGATCTTGGTCGCAATATAAATGTGCGCACAGCAAAAATAAGTAACCATACCGAGCAAGATGGGAAGGTTCGAGGACTAATGAAGTTATACAAATAAAAATATAAAAGTTTGACAATAATAAACATAATTTGCTGATTGCTGCCCACATTGTGCTGATGGGGCTGCCGCGGTTCTGTAGCGCATCAGGCATGTTCGCTGATGCGCGCGTTGATGACTTCTATGCCATCATACGCAACAGAACTGCATCAATGATGAGTCGCATCCGCGATAGTTCTAACAGCATGCTGGCCGTTGTGGCAGACCATTTTAATTTTAATTCCGGCATTATTATAGCTCACTGGGTTTCGAAACATCAGCCAGTCGCCCAGCTTGTGACTCAATAAGTACCTGACATCATTATATATTGACTACTTTTAATTCTTTATTCTTTATTCTTTATTGTACACACATATACATAATAAGAACACAAGACAGAACTAAAGGACATGTACAAAGGCGAGCTTAACCCTAAAAAGAGTTTTCTTCCAGCAAACCTCTGAGGCTAGAGAGTGGTGATTATAGAGGTAGGTTCGTGCACACATGTAAAAAGAAAAGTGAGAAACAAAACAAATTAAAAATTATATATTAATTAAAATAAACATACTTAAACATAGATAAATATATATATAAATTAAATAGCAAATACACATAATAAATATACTAATATATATAATTAGGTAGGTATCATACATAAATAAATAAAAATATAAATTCTACCAAAGAAACAATTTACAGAGAAAGATAGTGCTCTTTTACTCTACTCTTAAAGACGTTAACTGAAGGACTGTCACGGATGACATGGGGAAGAGCATTCCAAAGCCTTACCGCCTGTACGGTAAAGGAGTCACCGTAGCGACTGGAAGAGTGAGGGGGTGTTTGTAGCAGGAGGGACATGCACGTTCTGCAAGGCTTACTACGAGGGACAAGAAATTCAAAGTGCTCCCGGAGGTAAGGAGGAGCGATTGGAATATGAAGAATTTTGAATAGAAGAGAGAGAACATGTAGATCACGACGACTAATGTGACTGAATTTGAATTAATATGTTTGCTATTTATTATAATTTTGTATACTTACTAACATTATTTTTAAGACGTAATTGCTAACAAAATGAATGACATGTGAATTACTCTGTGTGAAATCTGATGAATAAATAAATTATTATTATTATTATTATTATAACACAGCATGATACTCTCAAAATAAAGATCGAGCGACTCAACCACTCAAGTCACTCGCTTTATACATAATATGCGCCTTCTGTATCATCATCAAGCCAAAGAGGTCCACTGCTGGACATAGACCTCCCTCGAACAATTCCATGATGGGCGGTCCTGGGCCGCCACCATTCATCGACCTTCTGCTACCATTGAATGAACGAATGAATAACAATACATTATTGTACACCTTATACAAACTATAAGTTAAGAATTACACTTTTAGTGCTAATAAGATTCATTATGAAGCTCGTATCATACCCACGGATAAATAATGCCATGCAAACAGAAAGAAAAGAGAGAAAGATTTTGTAAAAATTTGGAATTTCTTTAGCCAATACAATTTATATCTTTGCCAAGAACCTTTGAACAGATCATGAACTCAACACACCCCAAAATATGAATAATAAAAAAGACATGAATAATTCAGACTATCTGAAAAAGGCTCTATTTGAAATGAAACCGTAACACCTGTAACGATAAAAGGGTTTCAAATTAACAATAAACTCTGTCAAGTGCGATTCGGAATCGCTCACAGAGGGTTCTGTACGATGAGAATGTATAGAGACAACTAATTTATTACAAAGTTACAAATGAGTTGTCTTTCGACACCCATTGAGGTTGAATCCTCTGCTGGACGAGGCCTCCCCCATATGGGGACGTATTGGGGATTTGCCTTAATCACCACGTTTGGCAGGCGGATTGGTGATCGCAGTATTCGTGTTGAGTACCCAGGTTGATACTGCTGCCCATCCCCTGGTGTAATCCCTTAGTCGGATTTTATGATAACCACTGGAGGAGACAGAGGGGTCTATTATTAGGCTGGACACACTACTGAAAACTAAATATGCTCTAGCCAAATATGGTTAAAGGAAATGCAGGGGCATTTTGTGAAAAAAAAACTACATTTTAAAGTTCGCACCGACTTTTGGAGACAGTCCCTCTTGTTCTAACCCCTGTTGCAGCTTTCAGAAATCCTAATCTACTGTCGTGCCAAGAGTAAGCTACAACTAAAGGCGTAATTCTTTCGTTATACGAGCATTCAGATGTTATAATGAAATAGCAACGTTGATATTGATTTATTCCATACTTTTTCTTGGTGACAAATGTTTGTTTGATCTACAAATATTTGTTCTGAGTCTGGGTGTTATGGTACCATGGTACTCGTAGTTCCTGATACCCACAACACAGGGAGTCCTAGTGTGGGATCATGACTATGTATGTGAATGTTGGGTGTGTTGTGTTAAGTATCTATGAGAAGTTATCTCTGATTAGTTGTGGTTCTTCAACTTTATCACCATTTCAACTGCATCACGATTAAGAGTGGAATCAGTCAGCGATACGTCAGTTCACCACCCTTTAACCAATCTCTCTTGATCTTAACCCCACATAACTTCGTTAAACTAATGGAATTTCAATCGATTTTCTGATTGTAATCGCACTTTAACGTCTTCATAGTGTTGTAATGGCTTTTTTTAATGAATTCTCATTAACGGAGTCTTTAAAAGAGAAACATTTTTATGGAAGAATATAAAACGTAATTTTGTTCAGTGCTTTATGGACTTGTTCATCTATAGTTGTTTCTTCTTAATGGGTTTATTGGTATAGACGAATTAAACAGTGGTTTTAGGGTATATTATGGGTTTACAGTTTAAGTTTTTCGTTTTAGGATTATGTATAAGTTGTGGATATACGAAAGTGTCATCGCCTTCACATTTTTATGGTGCACAGGAGCTTCAACCAGAATTACCAATTAGCAGTAAGAAATGGCAAGTTACCACAGAGGAACCAAGGAATACCTACATCAGACTAAACGGTTACTCTTTCAGTAGAAAGAACAACGATCCTCTTGTCAAACTACTGGAAATTTTAGCTACACAGCCTGGCAACACTGAGATTTCTATTTCTAAATATAATGCTTCTGGCAAGCTTTTGCTGGAGCCACCATTGCTCCATAAAGGAAGGCTGGAAACCAAAGAAGAATTGAGGAATGACCTCATCAAATAAAACGATGACGTCATATTCGGACAACGATCTGAATCAGAATCAGTTATTCCATTTACATACATAAAGAACATTTGGAAAAATCAAATTTACAAAATTATGTTGCAGTCAGAATAATCAGAATAATCAATATATTGGTAAATAAAACATTTAGAGGTCAATCGAACAGATAAAGTATCTATAAGTACATTGTCACAATGCTTCAAAAAATGTATGAAGGGATAAATTATAATTAGATAACTTAAGACTTAATATAAATTAAGACAGTAATTCAAATTGTAAAATTAAAATAAATTCGATACAAATTGTAGGCAGTCATATTAAGACGATTCAAAATGATCCTTGTGCTTTCAATGAATAAAATTATTTTCATTTGATTTGATTTTACTGAATACTAAAATTAACTAGATTGTATTAAATTAACTAAGAAACTGAAAAATTATTTCACTTTTCATACAAAATCTTCGACATTACATAGAACGCCTTCTCAACGAGCCATAATTCTAATTTAGTCTTGAATGATGTAAGGCTACGTGATTCTAAAACATGCTCCCAAGATGTGCGTCAGTCAGTTTATAATACAATTAATGAACAATACCAACATGGCAGTATAATCCTCTCATCACTAAACTACTGGACCTATACTAATACTATTATAATAAACAGTTTATGTTATTGTTGAAAAAGGTTTTATTCAAAAGAATTTAACCCGTTTAAACAACACTTTTATCACTCCACACAGGCTGTTCGGAAAATAGAAAACAATGCACAATGGAAATCTAACGCAAAGCGAGGAAAACCGCTTTGTGATAGAAACGCGTACATTTTTTATTTCGCTTTAAGATGGAACGTTAGCAAAGTGGCGAGAAATTACAGCTCATGCAACACTTTTTGCGAGAATCAGGAGACCTAGCACACATGTTTTATTAATCAGTACCAGACTAACGTAGCAAGAGTCCCAATTATGCTACAGGCCCGCGCATTGGGGGACCCCGACAACCAGAGCCAAAAGACACAGGTTTTTAGAGGCAAATGCCAAAAAGCCTTCAAAAACCTGACCGGCTGTGAAGAATATCAGCAACAGGACCCTGATTCTGAGTTTTGTCAAGCAATTGACACGGACGTATGGTGTAGTGTAACACGGATTTTTGTATGGAAAATGAGGTTCACAGAGTGTAAGCTGGGGGCCCTCATCAGTGTATCCATACAAAAATCCACACTACACTACACCAGACGTCTGTGTCAATTGCTTGTAACAGGCAAATTAGCAAAAAGTGTGGACCTAAGTCGTGTAGTCGTGGATTCTTATGGAAACGTTAGATGATACGAAAAGAAGCTTATCCTAGGTTTGCACCGTTTCTGACGCTTACGGAAGGCTTTTAAATATTAGGTACAAACTTAAAAAGGCCGTAAATTTTAAAATAGAAAGAAATTACTTGATGCAAGTTAAATTACGTATAGAGAGACTGTCTTAGTGCATTATGATTTTAATAAAAACCACGTGCATGTAGGGAACACAGTGTTGAACAAATGCATCTTCCGTAAAATAATACCAGTATAAAACTTCTGGCGGATGTAGTACTAATTAAATGAATAAGTTTAAGTCAATTTCCAGAACTACATTATTTTTCCCCGAAGTAGAGCGACATTCAAATATGGAAAAGTGCCTTCCGTGAGACGCACCAAGGTGCAAACCTGGTAATGTATTCCGAACATTTTTCTGATAAGTCTATCAATTTGCACCGACTACCTTAATTTTCCAGGAGCCGCAATACCCACAAAAAGTGTTTTGTAAATGATTTTTTTTCATATGTTCCGTATGTCGGATTTAAAAAATACTTGGTGCAAATGTAGATCATAACGGTTCAAAGTCACTTATCAGAAAAATGTTCGGAATACATTACCAGGTTTGCACCTGGTAATGTATTCCGAACATTTTTCTGATAAGTCTATCAATTTGCACCGACTACCTTAATTTTCCAGGAGCCGCAATACCCACAAAAAGTTTTTTTGTAAATGATTTTTTTTCATATGTTCCGTATGTCAGATTTAAAAAATACTTGGTGCAAATGTAGATCATAACGGTTCAAAGTCTATGCCAAATTGCACCGACTACTTCTATTTCTCCCATTAAGTTACGGATATTATAAGGTTTTCACCCTATTTCACCGTGTTCCGGAGGGTGAAATTACTGATGCTTATTACTAGAAGTGATTTTTAAGCCATACAAAACAATTAGAAAAGTTTTCATGACTACATCTAATTAGTTCCACACTTTTGCAAAAAATCACCTAATTTGACTGTACTATAGAATCAGCCCCCTTATTCGCTATGACCAAACGTACTATATCTCTTTACTATATCTGCGTGGAATCATCGCTGAATCATATGGGTGCCATCACACGTTATTGGCAAGGAATCTCTTAGGTCATAGCGAAAAACCACCCTCTCAGACTTCACAAAACGTTTCAAGCTAAATGCAAAGTAGGGTCATTCGACCGACGTCAGCGGCACACACTCGACAAATTTGTAGAAAATCGAACAACTTAACAACGTTTTGAAATTCAAGGTAATTGTTGTCATTATTGTTAACTTACTAAAAAGTGTTATCTCCTAATTTGCGCACATTAAATCAAGAAAAGTTTATTTGTAACAGTTCTGTTTTATTTAACTTAAGGACATAAAGCAAACCAATGAGGGGTCTCTTAATAGAATTTGCTACGGGCCCCACGCTGGCTTAACCTGGCGCTGGTTTTAATTGATTGTATCTCATAAATATCATTAGTTTTATTTAATTGTTTTTTTTTTGCTCATTACAGCTCATTAACACTTGAGATAGCAAACACTGATTTTGCGGGAATCAGGAGACCTAACACACACGTTTCAATTGATATTATCTTATATATATAATAAGTTTACCTACGAATGATTTATACTAATCATTCATTGACATTCATAATGATATTTATGAGATAATATCAATTAAAACTGTTAGGTTTCCTGATTCACGCAAAATCAGTGTCCTCTATCTCAAAAAGTGTTGATGAGCTGTAATGAGCAAAAAACACAATAAAATTTGAATTTCACGCCATTTTGCTAACGTTACAACAGTACTCGGCTGTTAACTTCGTTAGCGGAGACTTGTTTGTTTCTGAACAAGTGCGGAATGTCAATTGCCGGTAAAAAAAAACATTTTAGAATGTACATAAAAAAACTAAGCTAATCTGAGGGCTTACCATGAGCTCTTATATTATTTTCACCTTTATTATTCGTTCATCGTGTAACATCGTGTTATTTAATTTTAGTTATAGAAATATCATGAAAATTATTGTATTTAGACCAATTTGGTTGATATAAACATTGAAAGACAACTATTTACATAGGTACATAGTAGGTATAAGTTGTCAGGGATAAGTTTTATTTAGGGTTTTCCACATTATAATATTTCCAATTTCTTTGAAATACGTTATCTTATTTTGTCTAAATTATTAATTTTACAATCTTCGAAATTTCTTACTTGTTAATTTTCTTAATTATATAGGTAATATGCCTATTGTGTACCTAAAAAAACAAATTTGTATTATTGTGCACTAAAAATAGCTTCGCTACTGTCCAGCAATCTCTTTGTCGTTGGCGTGCATATAGAAAAGAACCGTAAGTATACGTATTCCTTTTTTAAATTTAATGAAGCAATTTCCGAGCAAGTAGGAGAAAAACACATTTCTGACCAACTTGGTCCGTATACTATAGATTCTTTACAAATACAGTAGGTAGATATTTAGTTATTGAACGAGCGAAGCGAGTTCTCTGAGTCAAGTTGGAAGAATCGGCGTTTGTATGTATGTGTGTATGTATGTATGTATGTATGTTTGTCCGATGAAAACTTCCAAACCGTTAATCCAATCTTCATGAAATTTGGTATGAGGGTAGATAGTATTGGTACAATTTGTAGGTAAGGTTATGAGCTATATCGGTCAGGGGGTTGCTGAGATATTGGGGTCCAAGAGGGGGTAAAAAAAATAAAAGTGATAAGTCAGATCAAGTGGGGTGTCTAATGAAAGCGCTTTGGTTGGACATTTCAAAACTGTTATTAATAAGTATTTAGCTTTAGTAGTTTTTGAGATATTAGGGAAAATAAAAAACGTAAAAATCAAAAATTCTAGGGTACTTCCAGCAATCCCACAATGCTGAAATTTGGTATGCTTGTGGCTTTTGTGTCACAACTACAGGGAAAAGTCTGAAACTGAAGAATTTAGAAACTTGTACTCCATAAAACATAGACCAATGTAACATCCATTGTTGACCTCCCATTTCTAGGAATTTGAATGACGCTGGAGTTCTATGTTTCACGTCAAAAGAACGTCAGGTACTTGATATAGGTACTAACAGGTATGTAGTATTACGCCCCGTTGCTTAGCCCTATTCAAAGGTTATTTCGATGATGTGTAGGAAATTAGAGTTGTTACTGATAGATCCTGTACTGTACTGGTAGACCTCGAGGTGAAAATTTTCAAAAATAATAATAGAATAACTTTTCATTTAAAAAACTGACTTCCGCCATTGTATTCGAAAAATATTTGGATGAAAAAAAAATTATGAAAGAACCATAGTGGTGAAAGGATTATTCTACTTTTTGAATGCAAATGCTTGGTTTATTGCTGAAAATATTAAAATCGCCATATGTATGCCTACAATATTTGAGGAGTTCCCTCAATTCCTCATGGATTCCATCATCAGAACTGGACTAAAAAAAGAATTTTCCAAATCGGTTCATAAACGCCGGAGATATGCGGTAAAAAAAAAAAAAAAAAAAAAAAAAAACTACCGAATTGAGTACCTCCTCCTTTTTTGGGAAGTCGGTTAAAAATGGATATTACTTGGTTAAGTAGTCGGGCTGATAAAGATGTTATCGCGAGGTCTCAGTTCGGGGCGAACCACTAGTTATAATTCTAATAGCCTAACACAAAACAATACAAAACATAATCCACACTAATCGACAGCATAACATAAAAAACTAAATTTTAAATGGGTGGGTTCACCAGCTGTCAAATACTTACACGTCATGCAATTCAGAAAATGAACAACTCATGTACTCATCAATATGGTAAAACGGATTAGCTCAAAAAATATTTTAATTTTATGTTTGAATTGGTTTGGAGGCAGCCGTGTTATTTCTAAGGGTAGTTTATTATACATAACCAGCTTCAGGCAGATACCTTGTCTGGTTTTTGGTACATATAACTTTTCTTTGTTTCGAGTGTTAAAATTATGCATATGGATTTTCATGGGTAAATCGTCTTTTTTTAAATGTACTTTCATAAGAGAGTTATATATAAATAAAGACCTACCTTCTTTGATCATAATCAGCTTACATACCTAACTCCTTTGCTGGAGATAGCCACTCTGACTCCAATACGCACCACTGAGCCCAAGTCCGGTACAGTACTCTCGTGAGTGGGTTAATCTCATCTGCCAAAGATCTCAATTCACAATTACCAATCTGTTTGATGCTGCCAGGGTTCCATTTTTGTTTAATACTAGCATTTGCTCTCGGCTCCGCTCGCGTGGAACCTATATCATAAATTATTATAACCTATAATACTGTAAAGTTTCATAAAAATCCGTTCAGTAGTTTTTGTGTGAAAGAGTAACAAACATCCATTCATCCATCCCTCTATCCCCATAAACTATCAAATTAATAATATTAGTAGGAGTACTTATATTCGTCTACAGTGTTTTATTATAAATAAAAGGGTTCCAGGTTATCTGTTTCTTAAGAGTCCTACGTACACCTCATCAAATTTTTCAGCTGAATTACGTTTAATTTTTTTCTGATTAATTGTTTCAAAAATCTAGAACACTGTACTAGAAGACTAGAAGACTGTACTTATAGATTTAAATTAATGAGAAACTACGTTATTCGTTTCATTTGGCTCTGTAGTTTCCTTTAAGGTGGATCGTCTCGCATGTGGCGCGAAATTCAAATTTTATTGAGGTTTATTGCGCGTCACATCTCGTCAACCCTTTTTGAGATAGCGAAAACAGGTTTTGCGAAAACAAGGAGACGCAACGCACATGTTTTAATTGACACTATCTCATAAATATCATTAGTTAAGCTACGGATATCCCTAAACCAAAAAAACACTGTAAAAATCATTGAACAATATTCTTAGCTAAACTAATTATCTTTATGAGATACTATCACCTAAAACATGTGTGTTAGGTCTTCTAGCTATCGCAAAATCACTTATCGCTTTCACAAGAAGTATTGATGAGCTGTGATGAGCAAAAAACACGAATAAATATGAATTTCGCGCAACTTGCGAGACGATCCATCTCCATTTAAAAACTACAATTCAGATCTTCATAAAACTTTGTAGATATCATTGAATAAGACCTATCAAGATCCACAACGTTCCAAATCTTTTTACACAATGACCCACACAAAATGTATAGAGAGTTAAAGAGTAATTCAGCCGAAAAGTTTGAGCGTACGCCTCGTACGTACACCTCGGGAACCTTAAAAGGGTGGTGCCTGTAGACAGTTCCACGTAATGGTTGTTTCAACGTTACATTCAACGTCTCCTGTGTCCTTAATTAAATTAAATAATTCTAGCGTTATATACGGCTTTCCACCACATTGCAGCCTTGTACTTACCTAAAGTGCTTATTTCCTTCATAATCAGTAGGTATAATAGAACGCATTACCAGTGAGTGAGCCATTGAACTGGGCAGAAATCTTCTTCATCAGCTAGTAGACGTTGCTGGACGAGGCCTCTCCATAAAATAAGGGGGGATTTGCTATAATCACCAAGCTGGTCAGGCGGAATTTGATCGCAGTATTGGTGTTGGATGGATGCTTCTGACCATCCCTTGCCGCAAATATATAGGAGGTAGAAATATATTCATGAAAAAAGATAGGAAGTGTCCTAAATACATATGCAGAAACGACAGTTTGCCTAATACTAGTATAGAAAGAAATGAGGTTAGTATTTATGAAAGTGCGCCTTTTTGGTCTATGCGTTATATTTTAGCTATAGAATAGTATAACACTCCAAATATGACCTATTACAATACCGGTCCTCTGTTATTATATCCTTTACCCAACCATTCTTCGAATATATCATACATATTTTGCATAAAAGCGGCTCGGGTGTCATAAAAAATGGATAAACTGAAGCATCGGCTGTATACCGCCGTATTCACCAGTACCAACGTATTTTATAGGGGACGAAATCACCTTCCCAAATTGCTACGGACATGTTGGAATCGTAAAGGTGGGACAGTGGAACTTAGGGGTTTATAGCTTCACTGAGAACTGGGGTTTGGCACGTCGTCGGTGTCATATGATTTATATGTAGGGTTTATGAATAGTTAAGGAAATTGATGAGAGTTGGAGTCGGAGAATTTAAAGAGGAGTTGATAGAGTTTGGATGTCGCAATGCAGTTTTCGTAACATTTGGGCTACACCCTACTAAGTTAGCCACTCAGATGCCCCTGTACTCTTATGTTATCAGGCAAATTTGGCGTCGAGTGCCCCTGGCATCTTTGGATACCTACTAGTGCAATTTATTCGATTTTGGATGATATTCTCGATAGACCTTCCGACTATTTATGTTTTATAGCGTTCATAACAATATTTCCAATGGCAAGCACACTCAAGTTTGTCTGAGTCCATTGAAAAAATGTAAACATCTGCATCTGAAAATGGGCACCGGCGGCGCCATAGCAATTGTAGTGCTATATCGAATAGATTTTATAGAGCCCACGTTAAAAACGATTGTTAAGCACCTATACAGTTCAAGGCAGTGTCCACCAAAAAGCCAGCAGCTTTTCTTTTTTTTTTTTTTTTTGGTAATAAAAATTTTAGATGCAATGAAATTATGCCGAATTTCGTGACGCGATTACTCGGAGAATAATGACCGATTGTAAATAAAAAAAAGATACAATTTTAGCTAGTTACGTTATTTTGTTCTGAGGGTTATTTTAACAATTAAATAATCTAAGAGCATAGCGGCCGTGTGCAAAAAAGACATAGAAGTAGTATATGTAGTTAAGTAGCTGTACCTATGTAGTTCTTATACCTAAAATTAAAATAAATAATTAATAATTTAGATAATAATAACAAATTGTATGACTTCGCAATGTAGAAAAAATAAATTTTTACAGAGATATCTGTCTGGTGGTAGGTCTGTATGAGACGCAAATACGTAGAATATGGCAATCAAATGAAAGGGCCGATCAAGCCAAACCCGAAAAATGCCAAAGCGATATTGGCTTTCATAACAAAAATCAAAATTAAATTCCTTCAAAGATCCAAAGAAGTCAGAGAACGATGTTTTTATGAAAAATCCTACGCCTCGGATACGAGTCAGCCCATATCATTTATTTTTATTCTTCTCAGAAGTACTCTAACTTTACCTATAAGTAGGTACCTATAATATTTATATTATTCCAAAACTGTTCACTTTTTAACCGACTTCAAAAATAGATGCTGCAAAATTGCCGTCATTATGACCATTATTAATAATTACTATTAATTAGTTACTAATTATTATTATCGCTAAGTAGCGATCTCTACCAGACAGATTTGGATGGAATGGACTGTACGTAATAGACAAGGGGTACTAATAGAGTTGTTACATACATTATATTGATAAATTGCATGTATAGATAGCTATGTACATACATACATACCTCTTCATCAGTCTTGACATCCAATGTCGGACAAGGCTATCCACATAAAATACAATAGGGGATTTGCCATATCACCACGCTTGGCAGGCAGGTGGTGATCGCAGTATTCGTGTTGAGTACTCGGTGGATTCTGCTGTCCATCCCCTGGTGTAATCCCTTAGTCGAACTTTACGATATCCATGAGAGGAGATGAAGTGGTTTATCCTTAGGCTAGACTCACCATGGCTGAAAAAAAAGCTTTCTATAAGTACAGGGAGTAAAAAGACTACTACCGAAAACTTAAGCAGACTATGATTCTGAAAATATTGAGACTGACAAAAAAATAGTCATGTGTTATTCAAGGCTGCAAAGTTGTTATTTGCCGCTAGTACCTACTTGTATTGAAACCTGTGGGGCTACTCTTGAAAACAGTTCCAATCGCAATCCAATTCTAATCTCAATCCAGTTTCAACGCTTGTTTGGCACTCTTGAACCAAATCCAGTTTGAAATCGAGATAGAGCACGCGATTGACTTTGCATGAAGTACAACAGGGACAGAAAGTCGATTTCACTTAGTTCCATAAAATTCCACTCCAAATTGTGCGCTAGTATTGAATTAAAGAGTACCAAACGACCAAGGAATCTAGTGCTCTCTGACGACAAATGACACTAAATCCTGAATTGGGATCGAGTAGAACGTCAAGAGTAGCCCTGCTGAGCAAGCACAGGATTCTACTGGTTCGAAAATAGTTTCAAAGATACGAGACGCAAAATAACTTCACTGCCGAGTGAAACACACAATTTTTCACCTGAGTACAGTGAGGAAAAGGTTTTATCATTCGAAATCTGCGTGCAAAAGTGCTTTTTATCCCCTGGTGTGGAAAAGGTTTTTAAAATTCAAACCTTTTTTGACTATTTACCCTGCATAGTGTATCTGTGCTATGCTATTCATTCATTTGCATCAGTTATCTCATTGGCTACTATCTATACCTACATTGACTACAAGTATCTTAGTACCTAAATAGAGAGAGACGATAAAATAACACTATAAACTTCAACCGTCGAGTACTTGCAATGTGCAACCTGCAACTCTGTTGGAACTTTGAAAGTAGGAAGTTTCGCTTTGAAGACTCATTCCTTACAGGGTGGGCAAGATGGTAGGACTCTCAAGGAAAGTAACTGTTATTTTGTAGTTCGACAGTTCAATTCAGGCGAAAAATTTAGGTGATTTTTGTGGTGATAAACAACAATTTTTGATTTTTGAAAAAGGTTTGGTTTTCCATTATATTTTGAATGCTAAGTCAAAAGGTAAATGGTATTTTTCGTTCTGAGACCACCGCTTAGGCCCACACAACCGAGCAAATAGTAGATTGTTGCACCCAGCTGAAAGTTACTTCTTGTTCACCGAGTGTTCGTTTGGAGTTCTCGCTAAAAGTTTATTCTAGCTGTAAGTTTTCTTAAAATTCTAAAATAAAATAAAATAATAAAACAAAAAGGCACTCTGAGCACAGAATAATAGTTATTTGTTATACAAGAGTGCAAAGTTGTTTTTTAACCGCGTGCTCAGTTTTGATAACCAAGCAAGCGAAAGATTCTAAAATGTAATCACGAGCGTAGCGAGTGATTAAAAAATTAGAATCCTGAGCGTTAGTGAGGGAATCAAAAGAGCACGAGGTGAAAAATCTTTGCACTCGAGTGCAACACGTAACTTTTCATCCCACCTCAGCGAGGAAATGACTTAATGCAAAAAAAAACACAATCATAAGATACTTTTGCGCATTTTCAACAGTTTCAGTCAATTCTGTTGGCGTCAAATAAATTTCCTCGTCTCTAGAATCACTCATTTTAGGATTTTCACTTATTGTTTTCAAGTTTCTTGTTTTTAACCTAAGGTTTTAACAATATGACGTGAAAGAAAATGGCGCGCGTAAAGCAAATTAATAAAATAGTAATACACCAAGAAGGTTCAGAGTCTAAGTTTTTAACAAATTAAAAAAGGTAGTATGATAAATTCGGCACCATGGAGGTAAAAGTAAATAGGTTTAATGATGTTTTGAATTCACAAACTTAGTGCACACGATGTTCTAAATTAAATTTTACTTTATCCTCTAGCGGATAAAAACAGCTTTTGCACTCAGATATCGAATAGCAAAAATACTCTTTCCGAGATGGTGGGATGAAAATAATATTACACGTACTCTGAGCTAGGTTTATTATCTAAATTTTCTTTTAAATATTAACGATAAAAGTTGATACTAAATAAAGAACTTGAGTCAAAATAACTAAAATAAGTATTTATCAAAATCCTAAGCCTAATACTGCAGACAACTAATAACAATAAAGCATTGACATATTAATAATAAAGACTTAGTATAAATAAATACCTACATACTACGCTGATGGACATACTACCGCCTAAAAAGAATTTATCACTTAGCATACGTTTAGCTTAGCATTAGCGTGACTAGTTTTGCATTAATGTTGGTCCCTTATCAAAATAAACCACAATTTAATTCAACATTAATAGTTTTTGAATAAAATTCGTCATAAATGCGAAATAGCTTCCTTTAGGGTTACACGGGGCCGGATATCCGGACGTCCGGCATATTTAGCGAGTTTGCAACAATGAGTTTGTATGGATTATTTATCATCATCATTACCTGTCTGTTTACGTCCACTGCTGGTCGAGACCTCCCATTACATGAGTACAATGGGGAAGGTTTGCCATAATCACCACGCTTGGCAGGCGAATTGGTGATCACAGTTCGTGATAAATTCAGTAGGTACATTCTTGTACAATTTCAAACAAAATTATAGATAAGTATGAGATAATATGAAATAAAATGAAATAGAAAGGATCAAAAGAAATGATTGTACTGTTGCCAGATTTTATCACAAACAACGAATTCATTTTCTTCGCAAAATCCGAATTATTTTCGGAAAAAAATAAACTAAACTTCAAAGACAGAAATCTCAAGCCAAATCTCTTCAAGACTTTTAGAAGTGATACCCATTTTCCGAGTCGATGGTACAATAATAACGAGCTACAGATCGAAATTCAATCTCTTAATAATCCTCAGGCTGCACTGCGAAATTCAATGTACCTATACTAAGCATAAATACGTACCATTTCTTCACTAGGATCATTTTAGAAAATACGGATGATTCAATATTAATTTTGGCTGTGTTCAGTATTCAGTCATTTATAGAATAGTAAATACTTTATTGTACACCTCTTCTTATCTTAAATAGACATCTACTGTCAGTTGATGATAATGACAAAGTACTTTCTCTTCAACTTACAGCACTATCTAACCGTCGCTAGTCTAATGCCCGTTTACATTATTCCAGTCCAGCGATTGAATCCAGCGCTGGATTGCTTACTGGAAGAATGTAAACCGGCACTGGAATGCAATGAATCCAGTGAGCAATCCAGTCCAGTAACTGGATTGGCGGTCTACTTTTGAATCCAGTGCGACCAATCCATAATCAATGATCAAAGTTCTTGAAATCATTGTCACTGCAGTGTTCACACTTCAACGGCTTCTTAAATGACTGGAATAATGTAGACGATACAGATCCAGTCCAGCACTGGACTGGATTCTCGCTGGATCACTGGACTGGAATAATGTAAACCGGGCATTACTTTTTCATTTCCCGAAAGAAAATGACACAGAAACTCAATTCCCGGTTGCAATTATTTGCAGCACTTTTTGAACGAGCGAAGCGAGTTCTCTGAATCAAGTTGGAAGAATCGGCGTTTGTATGTATGTATGTTTGTCCGATGAAAACATCCAAACCGTTAATCCGATCTTCAAGAAATTTGGTATGGGGGTAGATAGTATTAGTACAATTTGTAGGTAAGGTTATGAGCTATATCGGTCTGGGGGTTGCTGAGATATTGGGGTCCAAGAGGGGGTAAAATAAATAAAAGTGAGACAGTCAGATCAAGTGGGGTGCCTAATGAAAGCGCTTTGGTTGGACATTCCAAAACTGTTTTTAATAAGTAATTAGCCTTAGTAGTTTTTTAGATATTATAGGGAAAATAAAAAACGTAAAAATCAAAAATTCTAGGGTACTTCCAGCAATCCCACAATGCTGAAATTTGGTACGCTTGTGGCTTTTGTGTCACAACTACAGGGAAAAGTCTGAAACTGATGAATTTAGAAACTTGTACTCCATAAAACAGAAACCAATATAACATCCATTGATGACCTCCCATTTCTAGGAATTTGAATGACGCTGGTTTGCGTCAAAAGGACGTTATCAATTAATTCGTCAGGTACTTGATATAGGTACAGGTATGTAGTATTACGCCCCGTTGCTTAGTCCTATTCAAAGGTTATTTCGATGATGTGTAGGAAATAAGAGTTGTTACCTGTACTTTACTGATAGACCTCGAGGTGAAAATTTTCAAAAATAATAATAGAAAAATGGAAATTACTTGGTTAAGTAGTCGGGCTGATAAAGGTGTTATCGCGAGGTCTCAGTTCGGGGCGAACCACTAGTTGTACCTGACGCAAGATTGACGTTTACTTTGAAAACTAGCTTTACCCACAGAAGAATGAATATAGTAGAACCTATACTTACTAACTAGTACCTAGTATTTTTTAAACTCTCGCGATTAGAACACATATTTATTATATTGTCACGGGTATTTTTCGCGTGTTACCTTATTATTTATTATTCCCGACGTTTCGAATGCGTTTTATTTATTTATTTATTTCACAACAAAATCCACAGCTCTTAGAAATAAGATATTAAACCAATGTTCCAAACCGACAGCCAATAACGGATTTACATTATAATTAATAGAACAAACCGACAGTTATCAAGTAGACATTTAGTATAGGTGTGTATGTATAACATTTAGACGACTTCAGAGGCACACCAGACAAGTAGCCCGCCGAGATGCGAGAGATTGCGGGTTCGAATCCCGCTGCAAGACAAAAAATTATATGAAACAAAAAACCCGTTCCCGGTCTGGATGCACTGGCACCATAGTACCCACTCGCATAGCTCCTGAAAACCCTCAACACAGGAAATCCCAGTGCTGGATCAGGACAACGTATGTGACTGCAGGGTAATATGTTACATTATTTTATTTTTATTTTTATTTATTTCACAAAATCCACAGCTCTTAAATTGTACATGCTAAATCTAACAAACCTTACCTAAAGCCAATAACGGATTTACATTTTTTAACATTAGATACGACTGTCACTAAATGACTTAACTTATACAAAACCATTAAAAAGGTATGTGCGGTATGTTGTGTTGTGTGAAAGTATGATACATACTTACTTAAATCTGTGTAAACATAAAAATTAAATTAAATATAAATAAATAAATAAATAAAAATACTTTTTGAATAATATATATTAAATACTATAAAGCACGTTAACATATACTTAAATATTTATATACACCATACAATATGGATACTTGGATAGACACTCATGAGCCTTCTAGTATTTTGAGGATGTTTCGTTTAACGACATCCTTGCTACTGTGAAAGATATCAGCTAGTACAAATTTTTGGTTATAACTCCTATGTAGCCGACTAACAAGCGAGTTTTGTGCATAATTCGTGCCGGTATGTTTAACAGCAAATAGGTTAGTATGCCTAGTTCGAGTTCTTGGGGCGCAAAAGCGTAATATTTCAGATAACAGTTCCGAGCAATCTATATAGTTATTACAAATGCCGTGCAGAAAAGACATGTCAATAAGACTCCGTCGACCTTCAAGCGTCATGAGGTGGTGATGAACGCACGCTTCCTGATAGTCTGTCAAACTCTTAAAACATCGATAGTTTAGGTGTTTTACAAATTTAATCTGTATATATTCCAAGCTTTGAACATAGGTTAAGTAACATGTATTATGTCATACATTATCTATGTATAATTATATAAATATTCAATATTTATTTATTTATTTATTTACACACCACTCATATATATATATTCACAATACTTACACAACATTAGTACACATCATAAACACAAAAAATAATTAACAAATCATACATACATTATTTATTAATTCAAAATTTTACATAATAAGTACTTCATTTTTAAAGACCTTCCTGCTACTGTTGAAAATATCTGCAGCACGAAAGTTCTTGTTATATTTTCTATGCATTCTACTAACAAGTGCGTTTTGAGCATATTTGCGTTACAGCAATCAAGTCAGCCCGCGACCATGATTGCTGTAACGCATTCGAAACGTCGGGAATAATTAATACCTAATAAGGTAACATGCTATAAATACCCGTGACAATATAATAACTATTACCTAATGTAACTTCTTGCGAAAGAGTTCGTCCGGGGAAGTACTTAGTACCAGCATACCTATGCCTTGCCGCCAAGCATGCTCGCATTGCTTAGTTCCGGCTTAAAGGGTGCCGGTGCAATTACAGGCTTTTTCACCTTTGTGTCGGGGTGGTGGGCGTGATTCAATGCCACTTAGATTAGGTACCTATTGAACGAGGGTTACCACTCCGTATCAGCCACTTGGCATTTCCGTTATGAACTCATAAATTAAAATTTTGACGGGTATTTTACATTATATTTGGTTAGAAAAGTTTCAGAAATACTCAAGATCTTAGTTTGCATTATATTTTCCCAAATGAGTTTAGTTTTTTATTACAATTAGAGAAAAATATCCATTAGTAGCTATACGCTCTTTTCACTATAATGAACTTACCACTCCTTAGTGTAATTCTGTTTATTTCGTTACTAAGGGATTTAAAAATGTGACTGAGTAGTGAGTAGCTTATAAAGTGTGCGTACTTACCTGGTAGTGAATTTCAAATGTGCAATTTGGATAAAAACTTTAAATCATCGTCAGCCTATCTTCGAAGTCCACTGCTGAAAAAAGGCCATATCCATCGACTTCCTGCTTTTTGATAGTGTCTTTGGTCCATCGAGAGGGTCTTCATATACCGCGTCGTCCTTTATTCTTCTGTCTCTCCTATTTGGCGTTCGGCAAAGGAACATGGCTGCGGAGATTTGACGGTGTTGCTGTTTTTGTTCTTGGCGCGCAGTTAGCCAACTGTTTCTTGAGGATGCTTCGTTGAGAAGCGAAACACGAATCGAATTCTTTCAGAGTTTTTGATGGAGAATTATTACTATATTATATTAGTTCGTTAATTCAATATTGTAACCTTTATTCCCCAACGGTTGTCAGTTCTGTGAGCTATTTAGCCTGCTAATTGCCACTTCACAACTTGCTGGTTCTGAGGAAACTACACAAAACATTTTATTGTTTAATTGGCGCACGTTTGATACTGAGTTAGGATTATCAAAATTAACATAACATAACACCCAACAGCTACGTACATAGTCCTGATCCCGCACTAGGATTCCAGTACATTATGGGACAAATGTTTTCATGATCTGCAAATATTTGTTCCGGGTATGGGTGTGTGGTACCATGGTACTCGTAGTTCCTGATACCCACGACACAGGGAACTTAGTGTGGGATCAGGACTATGTACCTATGTGACTGTTGGGTGTTATATGTTATGTGTACTGAAAAGATTAATGTGCACATCGAATCAGTTACTTTCAAGCACTTTGTCTTTGAATTGTTTGGTTCAAACCGGCATGTACCTAGGAGTTACCTTGTTTTTTTTTTTTTTTCCACCGTTTGAGAGTGCGTAGTAGTCATTATCATCATCATCAGCCGTTAGACGTCCACTGCTAGGACCTCACTAAGCTTGGAAGGCGAATTGGTGATCGCAGTAGTGGTGTTAAGTACCTACTCAGGTGGATGCTGCTGCCCATCCCCTGGTGTAATCCGTTAGTCGGCTTTTACGACATCCACGGAAGGAGACAAAAGGGTCTATTCATATTCATTTATTTATTGCTCTTATGCAGTAAGTACATTCATGTTAGTAAGTATTGGTCTTATTATACTAGGTTAGTTAAGTACTTACACATAAACTCCGTTAGGAAGCTGCAATTTTATTAGATAAGATAGGCCTTCATAGGCCGGAGATGACCGGATACACCACGGTACTAGTGCGTAGTAGTGCGTTTTTTCCAGGGGAAATATCCAATGGTTATACACTGCCGGGTTTCAAACTCACGAGCTTAGGATCCGAAGTCGTGGTCACTAACCACTATACTACCAGAGCCCGCATTCTGTTACGTCGTTATCACGGGCGGCGCATCCGCGCTGTGCAAACACCAAGTTTAAATTAAGTTTACAAGCCGGTGAATAGAAACAGGGAATTTCAGTGTTTGAACAAAATGTGAAGAAAGGGATAATATTTCTCCATAGCTTGTTTGGCAGAGTGGTTTTAGAAATTGGTTCTATAA
This sequence comes from Epirrita christyi, assembly GCA_951392215.1. NCBI lineage: Eukaryota > Metazoa > Arthropoda > Insecta > Lepidoptera > Geometridae > Epirrita > Epirrita christyi. The sequence goes on along the minus strand of OX595855.1, from coordinate 5,856,089 downwards.
TCCCGCAACAGAATTTAGCCATAAATAGTCAAGTAAGTACCTATTTACCTCCAATTTTGAAGAAACTATTTAACAAATACGCTCATGTAGATATTGAGTATTTTCTAAAATTTTAAAGTGTATTTTATAATTAATTTTTAGAGAAAAAATAAAAACCAACTTCTTTTATAAAGCGCTGATTCAATTTCTATAAAAATTATATGAGACCACTTCTGAAGTATGACCTACAAAACAAAAAAGAATCATCAAAATCAACAAACATACAAAAAAAATACATACAATCGAATTGATATATATATGATACATACAATCAATCGATGTTTTTATAATATAAAAGAATTTTTTGATCATAAAATGTAGGTAGTTAAAAGTTTTGTGACATTCAATATTACGATTAATTATTATAATTACATCTTAATTTACTATTGCTTTTATAATGACATGATAATGGATGTATTCACCTAGTACCTACTTGTGGGAACTAATAATAATCAATAATAATCAATAATCATTTATTTGGTAAGAGTATTACACGTCACATAACTAGGCACATTTACTATACAACAGTATAGTGGGTATATGTACATATCGTTAACAACAATAAAGAAATAATATAATTAAAATAATAAAATTACATTCAATTCGTATTGCACTTAAATAATTCGTCACAGAATAAGCAATTACAATACAATAAAATATGTCACTTATTCTACGTCAATGAATTCCTCATAGCTATAGAAGGTGTTGCTTATGAGCCAGTGCTTCAGTTTATATTTAAACGCGTTTAAACTAGTTGCCTCAGTCACACTACTGGGTAGCTTATTATATACTGTCGGCCCCATTACGTGAGTCAGCTTATTCGACTTGGCCAGAGTGCGGGCCACGGTGGTAAGCCTATCAGCTCGTCGGGTGTTGTACGAATGCCTATCACTATACCTACTGAATGATTCAAGGTTGACCCGTACGTATACCGCAACCTGGAATATGACGATGGATGGGAGCGTTAATATTTCCAGCTCTTTGAAATGCGGTCTCACAGACTGAACAACACACAGATGAAACTAAATTGTTTGTATGTCATAATGTATGACTGAGTATGTTGGACATGTAAATTATGACCACCAATGTAAAATTACCATATTCAAAACAAATAAATTATCTTATCTTATAATTGAGAACCACCTCCTTTTTTGAAGTCGGTTAAAAATAACATGATACTGATGAAACTGTTAAATATATATTATATTATTATTATTATATTATGATACTGTTTAAGTTTATTCTGGGATTTGAAAATGTATTTTCAAAATAAATAATAATAATAAATACATTTTTGTCCTAAAACTTGCTGATTCATTTGTTGCTGCGTATATTTATATTTAAATACAAATAAATAAATGCTGGACATTTCACACACAACATTATCTAGCCCCAAGCAAAGCAGAGCTTGTGTTATGGGTACTAGATAACTGATATACTTAATATACATTACATAGAAAGATATTTTTTATTATCATAGAAAATACCCAGAACACCCTGAACAAATTATCTGCAGATCGTACAAATATTTATTCCGAGGCGGGAATCGAACCCGCAACCTCATGCGTTCGGGCGAACCTTCGCCCGCCGCGCCACAGAGCGTCAATTTAGTTGGAGAAGTGGATAAAGTTCTGCTGGAGAGCAGATTTGTAGATAGGTCCGTAGATAAGGCACGTTATTTGACGTGTTAAGGATAAGCTTCTGAAAAGCGCATACCGCCGATGGATCTGAAATTTGGTAAGTATACTAACGTATTTTGACCTTCTAATCAAGAATCTCCTCCGTTTTTCTTATTCAAAATGGCGTTTGCGCCAATTTTCGTTATAATATTCGTGATGAAAAGGTCAAAATACGTTAGTATACCAATTTTCAGATCGATCGGCGGTATGCGCTTTTCAGAAGTAGGTACACCCAAAAAACTTAAGCAGTCATCGTCATTTGTTAAATAGATCCTGTCAATCCAAAGGTTGTCTGGAAGAGATCACTCTTTAGCAATAAGACCGCCCATTGCATCTCTGATTTGAAATTTGCATCTATATACTTTATGTTTATATGTACAACAAAGTCAATAAAGTTTCTCGAGTGGCGACCACAAACCGGACATCGCGTTAGAGGAAGGCCCTCCACGCGATGGACTAAAGACATTATAAACGTCACAGGAAGTCGGTGGATGGAAGCGGCTCAATACCACTCGCATAGCATTCTAGCGGGCAGGTCTATATCCAGCAGTGGATCCAGCAGGCTGATGATGATGATAATTACAATAAAGATATCCTCTTTCTAGAGTCTGTTCAGCAAGAGACCCGTCGCGTCGTGGGATTGCAGGGCGCTACTGTGCTTAATTACCTATTTTGTTTAGCGGGCAATACAACAGCGCGTCTGTTCCGTTTTGATCCTATTATAAACCTATAACTGTACAACAACAAGGTAGGTATAGAAACTAAATTTAGTTCTTATTTCAAAATACTGACGGAAGAAAACCAGCTCCTAATTATCTACCTAGTTCACAATTTTTGCCACGACGGGTCTCTCGCGGAACAGACTCTATTTATGGTTAAAAGAACTTACCATAAGTGAATTTCAACCAAAATTACACGAGATGTTACATCCGAATAGATTTAATAGAACCATGTAGTCCGCTTTTCACGTAGTGCATCGTCACAATGTTTATAGCATATTTAAAAAACTCACTCAGGTAGGTAGGTAGGTACTTGTTCTCCTGACTGTACGTACCGGCCGTGCGCGTCATTCTTTTCAGAGTAAGTTGTCTGCATTCTGCAACTAAGTATTGGGTATAATTCTAGCACAATAAATAATAATTGTGTGCTGTATCGGGTGGGCGGGAGTTTAAATCTATTCGGATGTAACATCTCGTGTAATTTTGGTTGAAATTCACTTATGGTAAGTTCTTTTAACCATAAATTACACTTCGATGTTACATCCTCTAGATTTAATAGAACCATGTAGATGTTTAGCCTCTGTTGCAGAATGAAAGTATTTAAAAAAACAATATATTAGCAAAATAGTAATTAAATAAGATAATCGAATAGGTATATAATCATATAAGTTACTAAGTATGCAAGTACGACAGTTAAATTTGTACTTTTATCTATTCATTGTTCAGTGTAGGTAACACTTGGTCACGTCATGACAATATTGCCTCAGCAAAAGATGTGTCTTCGGTGTTAAGCAAAGGTTGGTTATAGAACTTAGAAATGGACACTCCAGACCTGCTGGCGGTGGAGGTGGACGAATGGCGTGTGCTGTGCGCTGTGAATACAGACACGTCCACACCGCTTTCATGCAAAATTTGTTTGATCCGTCGACTAATCATTTGAGAAGTTGCATTGTGGATAGGTTTTTTCATAGTAACAATTAATTTACTTGTATTTGGAAGGTTTCTAAATTGGCTAGTTCTTTCAATATACAAAGTCAAGTCGATTCATTTTGTACTAAAAAAGGAATTAAGTATTAGTTTTGGGTTACATCGATTTAGCATAGATGTTTTTATAATAAGTGAATCATTTATTGTCATTGTAATCTGATTCTAACACTTAAAAATACTACTGATCAATGACTGATAACGTCTGCACACGTTGTCCTGAAGATAACATGTAATCAAGAGTTGTGGATTCATTAGGTATTTTTGATAGGTACCTATTCCAGGGCAATGTTGGGATCCCATGTTGAGAGATATTTTTGAAAAAAAAAAGGTTTCATTTTAAACACCTTTGAAAAATCTACTTATAGAATCACTGTTGCAGGTATCTTTACCAATGATTAGACATAGGGTAGACCGAAATGAATTTAAAGTTCCATAACTTTTTGAATTGTTCCGACAAAAAAATCTTAGAATTTCTCCATTCGACGAGTTACAACAGTATAAACAATTAACTTGACAAAAAACAAAAAGTATCACTGTCTTATTGCTACATTATACTGGTTTAATATGCTTTGTGATAACGAGTTAAGGATTATCTTGACTGTATCGTTAGGAATATCTTGTTTTAGGTACGCTTGCTAAATAACAATATGGCGCACGCCAGGGCAAGGCCGCGCCATAGCGGGTGGCGTTCTGTGGAAGGTGACATCAGAAGATTTGTATATGGTCTTAAATATACAATTTCTGAGGTAACTAACGATTTAAATAACGGGAGCAAAGGTTGACCGGGCCAGTAGGGAACATTTAAAAAACCACGAGCTTTATCTTCAATTATCTTTCAAAGACATTTTAAAATAAGCTCAAAAGGAGGGAATCGTAGAAAAAAATACTTATTACACCTAATTGTAATGCATCTATTTCAAAAGCACCAGGGTCTCGTTTCCAAGACACATAGCAATTACATTTATTATTCAGTCTATTAGATACAAATAACTCGATATTTGGGCCATAACATTTCTTAACCATGTTTTGGAAACTAGCCTAATTTAAGTTCCATTCGGTATCGATATTGGTATGCCCGATGCGTCGGTGTTTTCACGTGATCGCGGGTATGAAGGATATATATAGATATAAAGATATTTCTAGCTTCTCCCCACTGCCATATTTCCATGGCATTATGTGGGAATTGTGTTCTACCCATTCTATTTATGTATGAGATGGCAGTGTTGTTATCGATTCTAAGTTAGGTAATACATTAGTGTTGTGATAATTCTGGCAGAATGATTTTAGACCTATAAAGACAGCGAGAAGTTCGAGATAAGTAATTTATGTGTAGAGTCATTTCGGTGGCAGACCAGTGACCTCTAGTCACATCCTCACCGCATACGGCACCCTAACCGGTCAGTGATGAGTCACTATAAGTTTATAATGTATAATTAGTTTTGTTGTAATCTATTTTCATTTTTCTAAGCAATATTAGACCACCAAGCAAAGTCTTCTTGCTGGTATTTTTTAAGGTGGGTTTGACAATTATTGTAGTTTTTGTTTGATTGTTGCAGTGCTAAGTACTTTTCGCGTTCGAAATGTTTAGTATATACCCAACCATATACTACAGCTGGGCACGAAGCAGTTAGCGTACCAATAAATTGAGCGAGATCATGAATGGTAATTGGTTATTTTTGTTGGTAATTGTAATAACATGGAACAGGTATTCATTTCGAAACCTAAAAATGTACCTACATGTCTGGTTAGGAATCATATTGCTTTTTTGGTGATTTATTACGAAACCTAAATGTTGTAGGTTTGTCACTACATCATTTACTGTATTTTCATATGACTTTGAACTTGAAACGGTACACAATAGATTATCAAGATAAGCCAGTATTGTGTGACCTTGACCTCTTAAAAAGTTAAAAGAGGTTTCAATAATTTAGTAAATACGTATGGAGCGGAACAAATTCCATAGGGTAGGCAATTAAATTCATAAAGTTGAAGTAATCTGAATCTTAGGTAATTTTTATATCATTGGTGAATGGATACTAGGAAATAAGCCTCTTTGAGGTCAATAGTTGTCATATAAGCTCCGTTATTTACTAAATTTGAAGCTGTACGAATATCCTCCATTTTAAAAATGGAGTGTCATTATAAATTTATTTGAGCTCTTGAAATTGAGTATAAATCGGAAACCTCCGTTACTTTTGGGAGTTAGGAGTACGGTGGAGATGAACTGACCTGGCTGGTCAAGGCATGGTAATATTGCTCCTATAGATTTATAAGGTTCGACACAAAAATATTCATTTCATCTTTATGAAACGGTGGGTTTACAGGCTCAATATTTTGTTGAACCAAATTAATGAATGGGATTTGATAGCCCTTTACGTAGGATGAAATAACTGGATCATTTATGATCAATAACCAGTTGTTGCAAAATATATTTATCCTACCAGCATGAGGTGCCGTCGTTGGTCGCAGGACTTGTTCGGCGGCCGGCGGCTTGTAGTGGCGGGGGCGCGCCTAGCTCAAATTCATCCTCGCGGGTATCGAAGGCTGCGGCTCGTAGTAACGGCTCGGGGCTGCTGCTGGTTTCGAGTTGCTCTGCTGACGAGGAGGGAATCGCAAGTTTCCCGAGATCGGAGGTTTTTGTTAAAATCTTTTCAGCAGGGCGATAGGTTTTTTTTTTTTTTTGTTTTTGCTGGGTGGACTTCTCTATATCTTTCGAGTGTTTGATAAGTTTCGCCATGTTTGTCTCCAAACAAAAAAGTTTATCCATGCGACATCTTCCAAAAACTTTTGTCCAGCAAAAGGTAATTAGCAGTAGGTAATTGTCTCCTATAAAAATTATCACACTCATAAAGCAGATCTAGCAAGATTTAGCAAGCCACCTCTGATAGTTCTTTATCACCTCAAGTTTAGGCATGTCAGACTGTATCAAGTCTTTGGTGAGGTTAACTAAACCCGCTTTTCCCGATCTCAACTGGTTTTGCGATAACTCTAATCTTGTATCGCGATTTTTTCGCCGATTCGGTTAAGACGGCGGCGCTCATCTAAGGATTGAGTTTAGGAACCCGGATTAGGAGAAATTTTTTAGGGATTTGCATTTTTCCTCTGAGGGCTTCCTTTTGTTATTGGACAAGCCCATCCAGTAGTATTTTCCCCCAACGTTCAGAGATTTGTTTTGGGATATCCTCAACAAGCTTCTTCTCAAAATTCTTAGCTTCTCCTAGCATTACCAAGATTTCTTCTGGAACGACATTTGTGGAGTGAGAACTGGAGCTAGGTCTGCAACCGACGTTAAGTTCGGGGCTGGGATTGAGCTGATATTTATGAAAGTTGATGTTGACGATGCGGCACACGAAAAACGAATGACGCGCACGGCCGGTACGTACAGTCAGGAGAACAAGTACCTACCTACCTACCTGAGTGAGTTTTTTAAATATGCTATAAACATTGTGACGATGCACTACGTGAAAAGCGGACTACATGGTTCTATTAAATCTAGAGGATGTAACATCGAAGTGTAATCTTTAATGAACTTAAAAATAACAACCAGTTTTCTTCGAATGCCTAGAACGTCTTGCCTAAGAGAATTTAAATAATGTCTCCATTGCTCATTTTATGTACGAGAACCCAGCAAGATATTCAAGCAAATATCTCCAGTTGCAAATATTTGTACGAAGGAATAAAATGCGCTCCCATTCTGAGAGCAAAGTTTACCGCTGGTGCTGTTACAAAAAGTCCCAACCCAATCTGGCGTTCATCAATATAAGTATGTATATAAATTACTTGCTTGACTGATTCACTGACACAACGCACCAGCCTACATTGTAAATTGTAGAAACCCGAGGGTACATTCGTTTTGCTGTATAAGGGTGAATTAAAAGATAAAGATAAAAATGTTTCAACATTAAAATAATAATAATGGGTAATTTTAGACGACTATACACCACGTACTTTACTATTCTCCTGCTGACGTTTCGTTGAACGACGGTGAACGGGTTGCTGCCTCTCCCCCGCCGCCCCCGCGCCGCCTGCCCCATGTCCAGCCGGGCTGAGCGTGCGGAGCGACGAAGCCGAGCTAGTTCTCACTCACATCCTTTGAGCGTGGCCGCGATCGGTGCTCATGAGGAAGGACCTCAAAATGGGCAACGAAACGTCAGCAGGAGAATAGTAAAGTACGCGGTGTATAGTCGTAATTTTTCTAAAATGACACCAAGCCACGATAACTACAATTCTAATAATGGGTAATATCGTTTATTCCAATCTGTCCTACCAACAGTTCGATGATCTAACTGTTTGGACAAAAATATTCCAATGCTGTAGCTGCTATCCGTGGCCAAGACCCTAGGTTAGACATTACTTTGAGTTCCTCGCTCTAACTAAGTATTGACTTGAATGTAAGCGAGGACTCCAGCTCCATTAAGAAAGGGCTTTTCGAAATTCACCCCTCAGGGTGCAGTGGTGTTGAAGTTTGTGTGGAAAAAACTCTATGCGAACGAAGTCGTGGGTATACCACTCATGGTCAGTAGCCTTAAGACGTCCTCTGTCGGACGAGGTCTTGAATACAATGGGGGGAATTGCCATAATCACGACGCTTGGCAGACGGATTGGTGATCGCAGTATTCGTGTTGAGTACTCAGGTGGATGCTGCTACTTATCCGTTGCTGTAATCCCTTAGTCGGCTTTTACGACATCCACGGGAGGAGATAGAGGGGTCTTTTCTTAGGCCGGACACACCACGGTAGGCATTCCACTAGTATTGAACAAATTCAGTGCATTACTTATACATACATACATAAAGACATACCTTTTTTCTCCGAAGGGGTAGGCAGAGCCTCAAAATGCCTCTGGACCGTGGGTTGTACAATCGCAGGAATATAGACGTCACAAGTGGTGATCTCATCACTGCCATTGCTTTATCGAATTAGACAACATTTTGTGAGACCCCCCCCCCCCCCCCATTTATCACATTTATAAGGTTCAGTCGGTGGATGAAGGTGCCTCGAGACTGTTCATAATGGCATTCTATTGGGTATGCCTATGCCCAGCTGACGATAAAAATTCAAATTAAAAAAAACCTTCTCAAAATTAAACTACTTTTACTGTTGATGGTGGAAAAGGCCCTAAGCTCACTAGTGAGTTTGGAAAACTATTAGTAAAGGCAAAGCTTTCTAGTACAAATTATTATAGTCAAGTAGATAGATATGTAGGTACCTCGAAATCACATTACTCAAAAAAAAAACCGAATTAAAAAACCTCCTTTTTTTGAATTCGGTTAAAAAGAGAGTACTAAAATATAGGCGCCTATTCTCTTTTATATGTAAGTATTAAGATTCTCATCTTCAAAAACGCCCGTGATGAGTTTTCATCTAAGCCCGTAATAATCTCGAACGATTCGAACGAACAATAGAAAGCCTCTAAGGTTTTGTGACACTGTAGCTGGATTTGTGTTGCAACAAAGTACTTAGGTAGCTACAGGCGCTGGCTGAAGCTATGGCACATCGTAGATGACTTTAGCTTTAGTTTTATAGAGGGATTTCAACGTATTTCCCTCGTGTTCTGGATGTGACGCATAATGCACAATGGAGACACTATTTAGGGATCAGGGGACGAGGGATCACAATATAGGGGATCTTGCCTCGCTCTACATAGGTTACTCTGCCCGAGATACTGAAAAATAAACTGTATTTATTTCAATGCAAAATGCAAGCTGGAATTCCACCTTTCCGTACATTTCGGCAACTCTATATTAATAATAATAATAATAAATGCTGGACATTTCGCACAACATTATCTAGCCTCAAGCTAAGCAGAGCTTGTGTTATGTGTAGGTACTAGATAACTGATATACTTAATACAATACATTACATAGATAGATATTTTTTATCATACATAGAAATTACCCAGAACACCCTGGACAAATATCTGCAGATCGTACAAATATTTGTTCCGAGGCGGGAATTGAACCCGCAACCTCCAGCGTCGCAGGCGAATCTTCGCCCGCCGCGCCACAGAGGTAGTCAATAATAACGGAAATTCTATAGGAATGTAGATTTTCAACTTGAATAACCATTCGTATAAAAATTGAAATAAAAACTAGGATCTCGGACAGTGTACCAAGATCCGAAAATAGTAGAGTCTCATTATATCTGATCTTAACATAACATAACACCCGACAGTCGCATACGTAGTCTTGATCCCACACTACGATTCCCTGTGTCGTGGGTATCAGGATCTACGAGTACCATGGTACCATAACACTTAGACCCAGAACAAATATTTGAAGATCATACAAACATTTGTGCCGCAGCGGGAATCGAACCCGCAACCTCTTGCATCTGAGCCGGCTACTCGCACGCCGCACCACAGAGGTCATCTTCGATATGCCATAGCAGCCGGGAATTGTACCAGAAACATAAGGTGTTCGTGTAATGTCTGTCGTTAAAGGATTTCCTCTGAGCTTTATTTCTACCCTCCTACTCAATCTTGCACTCAATTCTGAAAGATATAACCCTCAAAATGAGAAGACAGCTGAGAAAATTGAAGCCGAAATGCAAACGGCACCTACATTAATGGTGGACGTCGTGTTTCGGAGGCGCGTAAAGTGCATCACACACGTAGCAGATGCGGTAATATTTTATATGCGTATAAAAACTTATCGCATCGGAAGGTATCACACGTAGCAGATACGATAATATACGAAAATGGTACATTCACGCGGAAACCTTCAAACTGTATTGTATTTCAATTTGTATACACAGATATCATCTGTCCATCTTTTGATATATGTCGATGCCTACAGATGCTTGACGGTAAAATGTAAGTGATCTGCTACCTGTGTGTTGCTCCTTGAGTTTAGTATAGAGAGCGACATGGATAGTTACGCGCTCAGATACAGATATCTTACCGCATCTGCTACGTGTGTGACACACTTAATTCTTATCAATCGCACACTACTGGGAGTTTTAAGGTGAAATGGCTTGTACAAGATCCGTAGCACGATTTAGTAATTGCAAGACTTAACAGTAAATAACAAACAAAGGCTAAGCAAACGTAGTGCGAGGCGCCCCCTGGTGGATAGAGCAATGATCTGCCTAAGGTGTCTGGACGGAAGTGGAAGAGAGAAAATTGAACTAAATGAATGAATGTATGTATGAATGAGGTGTTTTGGCCAAAAGGAGTCAAGCTCAAGAAGTTCATTACACCGCACAGGTGCGCAACATGTCGCCGTCTTCACGTGTGTTCTTTAAATACATTTTTCATTTATTTTTGTTTTATATGTATACTATAAATAAAGTATACATTTCTATGGGCTTATTGAATAGGTTTTGTACATATTTTCTCAGTAATGCCCAATAAGCCTGAAATAAATATTTATGAATAGGTTATAATATGAAACTTATATTTTTATAGGTACTTATAATATAAAACATCTTGGTTGGTTCCAGAATAATGCTTGATTCTTGATGATTGAATGCTTGATTTTAATCGTTTTTTTTTTTCTAGAACATTGCTTCGTAATTTTTATTGCTAATTGATCAAACATGCAAGCTACTTTTAAATCAAAGTCTCTACTCTAAATGTCACAGGAAGCTCATGGATGGAGGCGGCTCAAGACCATTGTCGTGGGATTCCACGGGGGAATCCGGGAGGCCTATGCCCAGCGGTGGACTTGTACAGATTGATGACTCTACCAGAATAATTAATGATTTTCCTACCTCATTACTATCCTTCGCAATAAAGAAATCGCTTCTGAGTGATAAGCACGCCCATTGTAGATACTTTTAATTATCATGTTAATTTTTTATTTATTTTTTATCTTTTGTGTACACTAAACTTATTATTTTCTATTCTATTCTATTCCTTGCTCAATTTCCTACTGCTCTCGGTAGATTTGTGAAACAAGAAGATAAAAGACTAAGCGGTAATCCCCCGAGATTTAAGTTTACAGGATTGCTCCAGCTCCAGGAATTGCTACAAGTTTTGCTACTCATCCCATGAGGGGAATAAGAATTTGATGCGTATACCTACCTACACTTACTTGTTAAAGTGTAACCTTCTAAATTAAATTTTACCTAACGCTAGTTTTGTTCTGTTGAATGAGTAGACGCGTTAGGAATAAGTTTCAGAGTAGTTCTGTTAGTAAACTTTCATTATCATCATAATTTATTTTTGTTATTTTACTCCTTCCCTTGGCAAGACTGAAAAACAGCGTCTGCTTCTAGGATTAGGCAATAAATGCTGAGTCGTTGCCGTTTGCACCAAACAGGCTAAATGCGAATATCAAACCTGTCTTAATCTTAGTTTTATATTTTGTCCTAAATGTATTTGTACTAATGTATTTGTACTTAAATGTAATATTGTACTAGGTTACTAAATTAATTAATTGATTCAAGCGTGACTTTGCGGAAATCCATTATACAATATAAAATAGATGAACAAATATATAAGTACCTAGTAACAATTCCGCTTCTCTCCAACGAAAACTCTGAAAGAATTCGACACGTGTTTTGCCTCTCAACGAAAACAGTAGGCGCACTGCGTCCTAGAACAACAAAGACACACTACTGCAAAAACTCCGCAGCCATGTTGCGTCACCGAACGCCGAACAGAAAGTGCGAAACACGTGTCGAATTCTTTCAGAGTTTTCTCCCTACTGTTATTCTGTTGTATTATTATGTTAAAGTAAGCTGTTGGTTCTCCTGAAAATAAATAAATATAATTAATACGTATTGCATCCTTTATTTTGTGCCAGTGTGGTATGTTGATGAACAAAACTATTTTTGAAAACCGAATGGTTATTTCGCGCCATAAATCTGACAGTAAATTAAACATGGCTGTGTTCCGTTCGGATACGCGATCCCCGCAATTTGGCGCCGTGGCCGGAAGCATTAAAAACTAACAAAGTAGAAAACGAAATGGGAAATCTTGGCGATGCGATCTCTCCGTTTACTGCCACGATAAGCCGGTTTCCGCGGTTATTAATTCAGCGTTTTTACATTGCGATACAAAGTAAAAGCGTAGTTGTAAACTAAGTAGCAAGTTATTAAGCATTTTCGTACTCATCTCCGTAAAAAATATTGCTCTCTGCATAAATGTAGAGCAGGCTCTACCAGGAGGAAACAACGCCATTTTTCTTCTTTTATTTGATTTATTTTTATATAGGTATATATAATGATCATGATGAAAAAGTAGGTAACTAGATAATTTTGTTGTGTTGTTTGTTCAGCTTTTTATTGTGTAGTCGTCCCTTAGAGTCGTCCAGTATGACCTCGCCCTGGAGACAGCGTAAAACTCGATTTGCGTGAAGCCTGCTCAAAATATTAGCCATTACTGTATAATTTTAAGCAGGGGGGCGACTTTTATTACCCCCTTGCGCTCGCTGGCGATGCTGATTACACCGCTGCGCCATTTTATTTTAGTTTATTTTATTTTTATTTTTACATGTCCCCGCACTTAAACAGCTACTACCTATATAATCTTAGCGGATATAGAAGCGGTAAATTAGATAAGTTTGTAGTAAATTATGCACTAAGGGAATAAAGCAGTGTCTTATGTCGCGGGTGGCATATTGAATCCTGAGCGTAACGAGGGACTCTAATAGCGAGGGATTATTAGTCCTGAGTGAAGCGAGGGGTTCAAGCAGCCCAAGACGAAGACAGGCTTTATTCCAGAGGAGCATACTCTATATGCCATCTTCTATATGCCTACTTCTTTTTTTTTGAGTTCTGCTTATGGTGGCCAGTTCGATTTTCAAACAAACCTCTTTACAAAGCCATATGGTAATTTTTTTACTTAGAGTTTTCCACGAGTTTCCACACGAATTTGACGTTCCAAATTCAAATCACTTTATTCCCTAGGGAGTTTTATACAACTCTATATCCCTAGAGAGATAATGCTTTACTTTACGCTGAGGTTGCATGGTATGTAATTGGACATTGTCGAGCAGGTGGTGTGAAAACAATATAGTAGCACTGCCTTATCCACAAATTAGTTTGATATAATAAGCAAAAAAGTGCCACTAGAGGCTTTAAAAATAGAATAAGGGTTGAAGTGACGCGAAATAGTGTTTTGTGATATTTGCTTAATGTTCCTGAGGGAGTTGTACTATCAGCTCACCATGAAGATCACACGTGTACTTTGGGGGTCTAGACTTTCATAATTTTCCATGACAAAATCCCAAAAAAACTTTTTCAATATTTATCCACAAAAAAGTGCTTCTTACTTACAATAAAGTGGTTTCAGAACTTTACAAGTTGTAGCGCACTTAGAACAGATGTTGTTTGTAAACTTTCGTCGTGAGGGTACTTTTCCGGTAAGCTATTTGTCAAAGTCGATTAGGATGACATATTGGTGAGATTTCCAAGATGGAATGTAGAGGATTTGATTAAACTTTTTACATCAGTCAAACTCTAACTTTCATAGTAAACGTGGAAGGAACAATGTAAAGCCAGGTATACCTATATTTCCAACACCAGATCCGAGGACACGCGTCAACACGTTTTCTAAAGTACCAGTACCTTAGAGTTTGTCTATATGAGGCTTTTCACGCGCGATTCGACTCGTGCGTTTGAATTTATGTTGCGTCCAGATGACGCGTTTTTGGCGCGAGTTTTACGCGAGCGTTCTAGTACCGGATTCAGATAAAAATTGCAGTTCAGCCTGCAACATGATGACATCTGAAGCGGTTAAGTCAGTTCAATCGCGGCAACTATCGCGCGTGTACTGAACGGAGCAAATGGGGTCCCTAGTATCTCGACGCGCGAGTCGAGAGTCTTGCGAATTGCACGCGTTTTACGCGCGAGCGGAAAAACGCGCGACTGCATGTGGACGGAATGTATGGAGCTCTAGTGTATTTCACAAACGCACGAGTCAAATCGCGCGAGTCGAATCGCGCGTAAAACGCCTCATCTGGACAAGCTCTTACCTTACCTACTATGGGGCCGTGCATACTGGTGGGCCGTTTTGTAGTATGCACGCCTCCATAGAAACTAGAAGGTACGTATTTCAGAATAATATGTTGTGGCTTGTCCATGAATCGGGTGTTCGTAGTATATTCCTGGCTTAAATCGTCAAACCCACTCGCTAAGTAAGTAACGACTTAGCTAACAAGAAGTAGGTCACGCCAATAACATTATGACCAGTGTGAACACGCACGTAACAGTACCTGAAAGAGGGTACAGTACCTATACTTAGCACAAACACAAGCCATAAAGATAGCACGTCCTATTACTTAACTAAGTACCCCCACACGAGTCTCAGCTGCTGCTAGCTGAGGACTTAATCAGCGTGCAAGTTTCAGGCCTTAACTCATCATTGAAAAATACCTTCCCATTACAAAGACGAATCTATAAAGAGAATGTTTCCCTCAGGACAAAACCCTGGCTACGCTGTACCTACTACTTATTCTGTGGCTATTCAATGTTGACTGATTAATTAGGAGATACGTCAGGATCCCGGCTCTAATAAAGTAACCGGTTTGTAAAGCAATTTTAGACGTTCATGAGAAAATCTTTATTTAAATAGCTTTGTAGCATTGCATAGCGTATTATAGCACAGTTTGCCTACCCGCGCGTGGTTTGTTACAGTAGCATGAGGCGTAGCATGTACGTATATAGCATGATGCGCAGCACGACGCGTAGCAGGCATGCAATGTGCTGCGTAGCATGTAGTAAGTTGCGCAACACGCAAAGTAGCATTTAGAGTAGCATGTAGAATGCAGCGAAGAATAGAGCGTAGCAGGCATGCAACACGCTACGTAGCGTGTAGCTACCTATTATCTGCTGGCAGCCCATCTGATGCCTATTGCAACTGCAATACAACCATTACCTACCTATACATGTCATAATATTTATAACCGTAGGTACAATATAGGAAAAGCAGACCTTTACTAACATGAGTATTTTCCGAAAAAAAATAAAAAACATTTAGTTTTTTTTTAACTGGAACACGGCAGGTAATCAAAAGAACTACTTACCGCGTTACATCATAATGTTTTTCTATTCGCTACTGTTCGCAACATCCGTCTGAAACAGGCTAAATCCCTTCAAGTACCTTGGACTGAGCCTGTTGAGCAGCCTTCAGCTTTATTACACCGTTACTTATGTATGCCGCTCAGCAGGATGTTTCATAAGCGCATGTACCTACCTATATACCTACCTAGTCTTACAGCGTTTAGGGAAAGATGGTTTGACTTTCGTTTATAATGTTTTCATGGGTTCTTTCATCTAGTTAGGTTTCTACTTATTGTAGACAAAACAAACACATAAATTAAGAAAAATTAATCCCATACGATAGGACAGGTTGGAACAAAATCTAAGCTAGTAATCTACGATCTAGGAAATTCTTAAATCATCATCAACCCAGAGCCAGAATCATCCACTGGCTTCTCTGCTTTATGTAAACTGTATTTAATCCGATTTAAAACAATAAACTGTTTTAACTTTTATGTTTACCTTTGCTTCTGGCTTCTAGCTTTGATTCTCTGCCAGCCTGGTAAAGAATGGTCAGGCTGGAAGGATAAAAAAGATGTTTGCGTAAAAACTTCGAAGTTATTTCTGCTTCCAACTATTTCCAACATCTGTTTTATCCACTCGCAGTTTTTGTCGCTTCAACAACACACATCGACTCTCAAAGGCTTAACGGCATTTTTGCTAGTGCTGAAAAAATTGTAGCATATTTTACGATATGTTTGTAAGCCTTTTCATACCCTCTTATTAACATTGTTAGTAAGATTATGACGATAAACCTTTTATATTAGCCCTGGGCGAATGGAATATAAAAGAGCGAGAGCGGCTCGCCGCCTTTACGTACTTTGTGACATCATGAAATGAGTGAGCCTAGAATAATTTACTCCGACATAGCTAACTTAAACACTTACGGTCTTTGATAAACAATACACATCAAAGCTTACGGTCTGTCTCATAATCATTTTCTCAAGAGTCAAGAAACAGTAACCACTGAAGTGGTTGTTGAAGAAAAACTGTCCAAGAAGCAGCTCAAAGAAAAGAAAAAGCGTGAAAAATATGAGGGAGAGTTACAGAAAGCGGAGGCACTCCTTTCCGAGTCTGATGAACCGTTTGACAACAAGAAAGGAAATAAAAAATAGGACTAAATCCACCAATGAAGAGGAATACCAAGAGAGTAAAAGAATAAGCGCAAACGACAGGACACCGTCAACAGCAACAACGGTGCAGCCGAAAACAACGAAAATGCTGCAGAAACCGTACAGAATGGTACTAGGTAAGACTAAGGATACACTTAACCTACATTTAAAAAATCTTAAGTAATATATACAAATCAGAATTACCAAGAAATTCTGATTTGTATACTTACTAATAAGTATACTTAATTATTCCATCGATCAGATGGAATAATTTTATATTCTTAATAGCATACTAAAACCTGCATAATAGCTCAAAATGGCGGCCACTTTATTTAAATTCTGACAAAAGATTCGTGGTATGTAATCACAGGTACCCTCACATATCGATTTTGAAAGCAACACAAACAAAAACAAAAAACGTTGTTTTGGCCAAGCAACAACAAAATGGTTCAGTGATTTTTGAGTTATCGATGCAACCATACAAATCCATCCTCACTAAAGCGAGCTAGGCTTGCTTGCTATGCTTAAGGTTGCGGTGATGGCCGCACGCTAAATCAACTCGAGAAGTTGGTTACCATGTCACGGGGGTTTTGAGTAGTAGGGTAAGTCTGGTATAGATAGTTTACGGAAGAGAAGATCTATAGAACAAAACCCGACAAAAACTTAACAGATGGCGTAAATGACAACTAATATGCAAAAGTAAGTAAAAAGGGGTATTTCCCGGTCCTCCGATCGAAACTCCGATTGGTAGGATCGGGAATATTTTTTCCCATACCTCAGATAAAGCACTTTGTTTTAGTTTGGAGGTTGACTTGCTTAACGTGGTAACAAAAAGATTTTCGTCTGAATGTTTTTCGTTCTTTTCGATTACAAACTTTTTTTTATGCTACTGGGCATGAAAACAAGCATATACGGCCCACCTGATAGAAAGTAGTTACCGTAGCCTATGGACTCCTGCAACACCAGAGGCATCACACGCGCGCTGCCGACCCTGAGACATAAAGATGAAAAGTCTCATGTGCCTGTAATTACAACGGCATCCGTATCCTTCAAATCGAAACACAGCAATACCAGCACTACTGTTTGGCGGCAGAAATAGGTACGGTGGTAGTACTTCCCCGGACGAACTCTTTCACAAGAAGTTCTACTACTACTAACAAAAGCCCCCAAACGTCCCCATTAGAAAAATGAAGAGGCAAGTGGGAATTGTATTGTAATTCCCAATATTTGATGGGGCAGCTGGGAATATATCGTAAATACGGCTACAAAACATTTTACCAACATTTTGATACCATTTCACAATTAAGTTTATCAAATGCCTATAAATGAACATGAACACGGTCAGCGCCGAAATAAAGACGTTTGCAGCAACATATAAAAAACGATTAGCCATCCATCCAAACCCTCTGGCAGAGGAACTGAACATCATAAGCTATCCGAAAAGGCTAAAGAGAAACCACGTAATCGGGCTCGATTTGTAACGGAAGGAGGAAGAATCAGTGGATTGTTTCTTCTACAAAATTTTCACCCACAGCTCACCTGCTCAAAGTTGTAACTGATCGCAGATGAAAACACAAAAAAAAAAAAAAAAAAAAAAAATGTGATACCGAAATGATAAATGACAAGACCCATCTTGTATAATTATGCTTTAATAAAAAAAATAAAGAATTGTCTTTACACAGGCGACATTTCTATTCTTCTGAGACTTCATGAAGATCATTGGTACTTAAATTACCAAAAACAACTATTGCAAACTAAAAAAAAACACTTTTTATCCCTACAAGGTGTAAAATAGTGGATTTAGACCCAAGTTTACTAGCACAGTCATTAATTGGTTGTTTAATGGCTAGGAACAATGTTTTGTCTATTTGGAAATTTTTACAAACTGGAAAATATTTATATACACTTATTAGTATTGGCTTCTTACATAGAATTTAAAAAGATTTTAAAACAACTTACTTTAGCTCAAAGCCTAATCAATAATAAGTACTCTGTTCTTATCAACTCTTACATTTGGCAGGCTTTTCAATTTTTTTATAAACTTATCAGCTATTCTATCGTCAACTTCTCTGCCTGTTGTCTCAGAATATTCTCCTAAGACCTTCTTCTGCAAACGTTTGAACGGGAGCTCATTGCCTTTTTTCTCCAGGACGGATAAGATAACCGCATGCCAGTTAAATGTATCACTCATAGCTAGTTCCCCGATTTTGGCTACGTTTTGCTCGTGAAGGCAAATGCTTTCTTCGGCTTCTTCGAGTTGTAGTTTGCCTTTCTTTTTTTGTGGTTTACTAGTACCATTCTGTACGGTTTCTGCAGCATTTTCGTTGTTTTCAGCTGCACCGTTGTTGCTGTTGACGGTGTCCTGTCGTTTGCGCTTATTCTTTTTACTCTCTTGGTCTTCCTCTTCATTGGTGGATTTAGTCCTATTTTTTTTCTTTCCTTTCTTGTTGTCAACCGGTTCATCAGACTCGGAAAGGGGTGCCTCCGCTTTCTGTAACTCTGCCTCATATTTTTCACGCTTTTTCTTTTCTTTGAGCTGCTTCTTGGACAGTTTTTCTTCAACAACCTCTTCAGTTGTTACTGTTTCTTGACTCATATCAGCGGTTTCACCGTCATGTCCGTTTTCTTGCTTTATTACACTGTCATCACCATTTTCTTTCATGTCCTCATTTTCATGACTTTCTGTTTCTTCTTTGACAGGTTTATTTTGATTTTGATTTCTGTTGTTAGCATTTGACAGAGCTGACAGTTTGACCGAAATCAATTCCCAGGCTTGATCAATGTCCGCCTGATATGTTTTATGCCCGCAAACATTTTTGACAAAGTTGACGAATTTTGGCTTCTTCCGCGGTGTGTTTTGATGCTTGCTGATGTTCTCGATTATTCTTAGCACGTTCCTGGGGGCATCTTTCTGTTCGTCTAGAACAGACTGTACCAAGTCCACCCAAGTGTTTTGTTTCTTTTCACCTTTCTTCTCTTTAGGGACAAAGCCTTTGGCGGAGTAGCGTTCAGCTTCTGTTACGCATTTTGTGTGTTCTTCATAGGCTGAACCTCTGTAAATAATGTCAAAATATTATATTTTTTTAGGTATTTCTTGGTCACAGAATATAAGATAGTTGAAACAAGTCTTGTGAATACATTTTTATAAACATTGACATTGGAATTATATAATGCATGCATAACAACAGATCAAACCATAATTAGGATGGGTGACAAAATAAATTGGCACACATTTTCATTAACATTCAGAATGGGGAGATGAATCGTTAGACTTCAATGAAACTATTTTATTTTATTTGATTAGAAGATGGAACGGAAAACATAGTGAGGAAACCAGTAAACCTTAAAACTTAAATTCTGAAGGCATGTGAAATCCAACAACCCATTTTGGGCTAACGTTGTGGATTAAAACCCATTCACTTCCATCGAAAGTAGGCCATGAGTCTCAGCAGTAGGAACATTACCGGCTGATTATGCTAAGTACCTATGTAATGGAACTTGTAGATGGTCTACCTCATGTTAAGCACTTGCTCATTGCAACTGCAATTCCTCACCGATAATATCCAATCAGGCAAGTCCTACATGGCATTTCAATGCGCTCATCACCCTGTTCAGTGATATCTCGAATTTTAGAACACTAACAAGCACTAAATGTTGGCAAAATCCAAACAATTAGCTACGTAGCTCTGCAGCTGAGACTATAGCGATAGAAGGCAATGGCAAGGCACCGCAATTAGATGTGTTATGTAGACGTATACTTACAAGAAATCTTTGAAACAATCCATACATGATAGATTGGGAGATCGGTTTCTACACTTTGTCGTCGTGTAATGCTTCTCTACTTTAGGCTTCTGCAGAGACTCCCCGCAGTGACCGCAAGTAAACACGACCATTCTGAGATTACACGCAACCCACACGTGTTTTATTAGTTTGTTATTGATACTAAATAAAATATAACCTCAAACCTGAAATGTAAGAATAAACAAAACACTCAATTTGAATTTGGCGAAATAAGGAAAGGTGGTTCTCAGCTCAAAACAATACTTTAGTTATTGTTCTGAGGCACAGATTTATAAGCAAAGTCTTTGTTTATAAGTATAGTACTAATTCTGAGGTTTACACATAATATTAACATTACGAAAGAGTATTTAAAGCATTTATCGATAATTTAATACAAACCTTGATGTTGAAAAAGGCAGGAAGGCAGATAGATTCTTATTATGGTTAAATTAAAAGCTAGCTTAGACTGAGATGAGAGCTAAGCTAACTAAACAGTAGGAGTAGGTAATTATTTTCTTTGAACAGTAGCCAGTAGGCATTGGCAGGCCATAGAAATAGAACAACATTACAAAAGTACTCTGTGATAGTAATAGTAGACAGACGACAGACAACAAAAAAAAAGTTGTCAAAACTTAGTTATTTAGAGTGCGTTCCATTTGAGTGACATTTACGTTATTTTCGTTATTTTTGATCACAGCACAAATGATGTTCCATTCGATTTGAAGTGCTCACTATGATCGTTTGTAACTGTTTTCATCGTCGTTCCAGACAGATTCAAAAAGAACTAAGCTAAGAACGCCACCAAATTTTGCCAATTTTTACCCAGCTATTCCGATGGGTAAAAATTATCGTTTTTTGACATTTGCGTAATGTTTGACATTTGCTACCATTCTGACTGAAGTTATTTGTTTCGTTATGTGCTGTAGAATTAACATTTTTAAACGGTGAAAATTAAATATTTACCAGTCTAGGAATAAGTTAAAACGGCCTAAGAATAGGGCTCCTCCAACTCCTCCTGTGGATGTCGTAAAAGGCGACTAATGGATTACACCAGGGCAGCAGCATTCGCCTGAGTAATAAACACCAAACGATAATCACCAATCCGCCTGCCAAGCTTGCAAATTCCCTCCATTGCACGCTACTTACTTGTACTTGTAGCGCAGACTCTTTTCCGCAACTAGGCCGCCAGTGGGCCCTTTTTGCGTGGCGAGTGGAGGCTGCTAATCCAGCCACCCGATGTCCTCCAGGAAGGCCAGCAGCTCACTAATGCCTACGCAGGCCTGCCCGGGAGTCCTCGGCGACCCGAGGAAAGCTCTTCTTTGAGACGCCACACTGCTGCACTCCAGGAGCACATGCGCCGGCGTCTCGTCTGCTACTAGACAGCCTCTACATAAGGGGCTGTCAGTAATACCTAGTGTAAATAAATGTTTGTTAAGCATGCAGTGACCGGTGACAATCCCGACAACAAGCCGAATCTTGTCCCGTCTCAGATTGAGGAGCCTTCGGGAGTATTTCGGGTTTAATACCGGAAACGCCTCCTTCGACTGCCTGCAATCTGGTATACTTGCCCAAAGTTCTTGATGTCGATTAACAGTACGATTACGGATCCATGAGCGTATTTGACTAAAGGGCAGGGGTACTAGGGGCTCTGGTCCTGCTGGCAGCATTTCCGAACCTCTCCTGGCCAACGCGTCAGCCCCATCGTTACCTCTGGAGCCGCTATGCCCCTTGATCCATTGTAACACGATGCTGTTTGACTTACTTACTTCTTCCAGCAGGTGGTGACACTGAATGGTATGTTCACTTTTCTGCAAAGCCCGTAGAACCGCAGCGCTGTCCGAGAGTATCCTGATATTAAAGTCAGTTACCTTCCTACGCAGCACTGCGTGCGCAGCCTGAATAATGCCTACTCATTCCGCCTGGAAGATCGAGTTCCAGGCACCCAAGGCGACTGATGAGTGAATGTTCAGGTCCTCCGAGAACGTACCTGCTCCGGTTCCTGCTAGCATTTTAGAGCCATCTGTGTAAATTCTTAGTTCGTGTGTGTTGGAGCTATCACTAGGCTCCTCATGTAATTGAATAGTGTAGCCCCTTGAAAGTATGTGTTTTTTAGGTATTCTGTCATAGATAGAGAGTAGCAGCGGGTTTCCGTCAGCAAACTCATCCATGATAGTGGTATGAGTGGCACGTGTGTCGTGATCTAACAGCTTTAAAGCCCAGAGTCTGTAGGCAGCAGCTGCCGCTTCTTGTTGCACGTGTAGGTGAAGAGGGGTTAAACCTAACAAGACCTCAAGAGGGGCCGTTCTCATACTACCTGTGGTCGCTACGCATGCAAGACGCTGGAATTTTTGTAGTTTGCCTATGCAGGTGCTCAGTTTGGTTCTAGGCCACCATACTAGAGCACCATATGCTAGCGAAGGACTAATCACGGTTTCGTAAAGCCTTAGGGTTATTTTAGGGCTTTACCTACCATTCTGCGGCAATGCCAGAAAGAAATCGTGGCCTTCTTGATTTTACTGTCGAGATGTTTGGCCCAGTTCAGTTTGCTATGCAGAGTTATTCCCAGGTATTTAACTTCATCAGATAAGTGTAGTTGCGTATCAAAAAGTCTGGGAAGGCTGAAGGCCCCTAGATTACGCTTCTTGGTGAACATTACTACATCCGTTTTTGTTGGATTCACGGTCAATCCGTATTCCATGCACCATTTCTGTACAACCTTAAGTGCGTTATTCGTGATATTGCATGTCACACTGGCAAAATGCCCTGATATCAGAATAGCAAGGTCGTCCGCATAGCCTACCGTGAAGAAGCGCTGGGCGTTAAGTCTAGTAATTAAATCGTTGGCAACCATATTCCACAACAGTGGTGACAAGACACCACCCTGAGGACAGCCCCTCGCCACCACCGCTCTGGTCTCTCCCTGTAGGTCAGCACGAACTGCCCTAAGTTTGAGCATGTCAACGATCCAATCCGCCAGCGTCGAGTCTACCCTATGCTTCTGTAGAGCTGCGCTGATGCTGCTAAAGTTTGTCTTATCGAAAGCGCCCTCTTTATCAATGAAGGCGGCAAGACAGAGTGTTTTGTTATTTATATCTTTTTCCACTCTGCTAACCACAGTATGTAGTGCCGATTCTGTTGATTTTCCCGAGCTATAGGCATGTTGCTGCGGGTGTAATGGTGATATTGTGAGTATGTTGTCCCTAATGTACCGATCACACAATCTTTCCAAAGTTTTCAGCAGGAAAGATGTGAGGCTAATCGGTCTAAAGGCTTTTGCTTCCGTGTAGTCGCTTTTCCCAGGTTTCGGTATGAAAATGACCCTGACCTCTCTCCATAACAGTGGTAAGTACCGGAAGGCAAGACAGGCTCTAAAAATGACTGTAAGAGCCTCAATAAGATATGGTTTACCCCATTGCAGAAGGCATGGAAAGAGTCCATCCAAACCCGGGGACTTGTATGGTTGAAATGTGCTTACCGCCCAGTTTACTTTCTCACCCGTAACAACCAACTGCGCGACTGACCAGTCTGACTCCGATGGCGTCCCTGTACTAGAAACCTGCCAACTGGTTGCTTGGCCTAAAAGACATCCCGGAAAGTGTGTTTGTAATAGCTGTTCATGCGTTTCTGCTGATGTTTTTGTATATGTTTTGTCTACCTTCTTTAATGAACCTATCTCGCGATTCGAGTCAGTCGCGAGTATTTTCCTCACTCTATTCGCTTGTGAGTCAGATTCAATGCTCGTGCAGTACCTTTGCCATTTTATACGACCTCTCCTCTGGATGCGTCTCTTATACTCCGCCTGGGCCTCCTTGTAGTTGTCCCAATCCGAGTCGTCATAAGTGTTCATGGCTCTGTTAAATAATCTGCGTACTTTACCTTTTTGACTTTCTAAGTCCTCGGACCATCCCTTGTTACCTGTGACAGTTTCACGGGCCTGTGTGAGAGGGCAGGCCTCCTCAAAGCTCTTAGTCAGGCTAGTAAAAATGTGTACCACAGCAACTTCAATGTTGGATGTGCTCGTCATGCCCGGTCCCGCTGTGCCAAGGCGCTGCTCCAAGGATTTCAAAAATTTTACCTTGTCAGTCCTCCGCGGGTTGCGGGACGGTGTTGTCTGTGTTGTGCTCAGATCCAGCTCATATCTGATCCACCTATGGTAGGAGCAGGAGAATTCCTCAGAAACCCTCCAGCAACGTAAGTAATCCAAGCAGTTACCCGAAAACAAGGTGAGATTGATGATGGTGCGGCACCGCCTAGTTAGAAAGGTAGGTTCGGCACCCCTGTTTGCAATTGTGAGGGAGGTAGAAAATAAGTAGTTTACCAAATCATCTCCTCTGCTGTTTGATGCGGGCATACCCCATAGGGGTAGTGGGCATAGGGGGTGGTGTGCATTGGTATCTGCTGAAATAATTAATTTTGAGTTATGTAGCTCGCAATCTCTTACCAGATCAGTAAACTCCTTTGAAGGGATAGCTTCGTCAGCGGGCATGTACACCGACGTAAGCGTCACATCTCCGGTCACTTCACCAAAAATGCCCCGAATCCTGGCTGTTGCTAAGTCCCTGAAACAGTACTCTGTTAGGGGCACAGTTGTTAGGTTACGCGGCACATAAATGCACGCACGTGGATTGCTACAGGTGTTATCATACAGTAACTTACCGCCTAAGTTGTTAAGACCACACACACGCCCTGCCCTGATCCACGGCTCCTGAATCAAGGCTATGGTCTTATTGCTTTTCTCCAGCACTCTGCGCAGGTTAGCCGTAGCAGTGAGACTGTGCTGGAGGTTGCACTGGATGATGCAATAGTTATTGGGCGAGGCGGCTTGGGTCACCAGCATGTTGGTTTCCCTTAACCTCGTCCTCGTCCACCGAGCTATCCAGCAGGTTCCTCTCAGTCTCCACACACATCTCCTCCATCGGCACGGAGCACGACGGTATGGGTGACGAATGTGAAGACGCCGCTGGGTGCATGTTCTCCGGGACTCGTTCCCCGCTGGGACCCGGTTGTGGTTCCGGAGGCCCCGCCGAAGCTGTAGTCTCCGATGTCTGCTTGGGCACCGGGGGCTCATCCTGCAGGCTCCCATCCTCTGCCATGAACCGGACGTAGACGCTCCCCAGGTTGTGGGCAAGTCTGCGCTCTCTTGCCAAAAGCACGGGGACCAGCTTCTCTGGTATGCGCAGCCTAAGGAGGAGGATGTCATCTTTCTGCATGATGTGGCTGTAGACTGTCTACGTGTTGACTTGGGCCCATTTATTTTGGTCAGCTAGGACCAGACTTGTGTCCTCCAACGAATTTGTGCAGTCGGGAATAAATAGCACCGCTCTTACCTTCTTGGTAATGTCACTCTGCCTAATGACTTTAAGTTTGGGGCAGGATGCTAATGGCAGCTTTGCAATCACCTCGCATAACCACTTGAGTGAAGGATCATCTTCACACCAGAGCTTCAGGCATCCCTCAGCAATGTTTGGCTTACCCATGAAGCGCGGGGAGAAATCCTTGGCAGGGTCCTTGATATCCTCCAAGATACACTTCTCAAGGTACCTCTTCACTGAAGTAGCTTGCTCATCTGTCAGGTGTTTGTTGTCGTCCCTGGCTACCGCTACACACAGGTCGCTCTGAACCTTGCTAGCATAGCTGATGTTGGGGGCACGACGCACATTGTCCAACTTCTGCTTTTTACGCTCCCCTCTCGGAGAGACAGTGTCATCAAGCCGCATACGCTTACTCGGCTCATTATGGGCCAGGGCCGGAGCCGATCTTGCGACTGTCTGCGAATTTCTGATCGCGTTGCCTACGAGCCAAAACGGCACCACCATACTCGGCAAGGACCACCGATACCAAGCTAAGGCGTGCACCGCTGTCTGCAGACCCCATCGACCCCCCCCCCCCTCTTGCCGACGACAGCCGAGACCTGCCGCCATGCTGAATTGCCACAGTTGGCTAGACCGTGACCCCCCGTTTTAAAAGAAATTCACACCAAAGACGAGTGTTGCGAAAGAGACATCTGTTCACCCCCACCGATCAATCACTCCAACTGGATGACCAGCCCACGAAGCCAAACCACCTTACTTCGTAGCGGACAGGGAAAAAGGAAGGAATGTAGGATAATGGGGTAATGGAAAGGTAGGGAGTGAGGTCATTACTATCCACCAATCAAACTCTCGATGGTGGACCCACCGGGACATGCACCTCGCATCGCTGGCAGTATACGTCTGGTGGTTTTAGTTACGTCTATTTCTTGTGAACTAGACCAAAAACAGGGGGCAACCACGTGAAGGCTAGCCCACCAGGCTTGCCTTAGGGATCACGGCAACTGTTGTGTCTCTCTCCCCTAAGACCATTCGCACCTTGCTAGGCTTGAGGAGCCAAAGCAAAGCAGGCTTATATCTATACTATGCAAGCGGCTAAACTAGAAACGCCAGAAAAGCAAAAAGCGCAAGCTAGGCAGTGCAACTATTAAAGAATAGACATAAACCCCCCCCCACCCCCATTGCACGCTATGAGGGAGGCATCATCCAAAAGTGGATGTCTACCGACTGATGATAGTAAGTATAAATAATATTTGATATACAACCTGCACCTGCATAACTATGTTTACAATTGGACTTACCACCAAGTAATTGACAACAGTTGGGGAATTAAGTTCTCGAGTGGCAATCACAAACCCAGCGCAGAAGAGGAAGGCCCTTCCCCCCCTCTCAATGAACCAAAGATAATATAGAGGTTCCAGGAAAATGGTGCATGGAGGTGGTACAAGACTGTTTGTTGTGGCATTCTATGCGGGAGGCCTATGTCCAGCAGTGGACTTCGATAGGTTTCATGATGGTGATGATGAATGGACATACTGACCAGAAGCCAAATGTTAACAAACATAATAAGACAGGTACATGTCTAGTTTAATTTTATGTTGTTCAATTTATTTTTTCAGTGACTCTTCGCATTCGGGTGCTACAGCCAGCACATCAGCTACCTACATAGAAAAAGATAGGCTGTAGAGAAATCTCCAAAAGCTATCGGATCAATATCGGACCTTATGAAAACCGTTTTGGGATAATATTGTAGAACATGAAGTCTGATTTCACCTCTTATAAATCTTTAAATTGAACAGTGTTAAAAGATACATGTGTTTTTTTTGTTTATAAATGTAAATTTTGCTTAGGAATGTCTAATTTGTAAATACAGGCACATTGGTACTGGCTGATGCACACATTTTATAATATAAGTATACATTAAATTACAATTTATGATAGTTCTTAGAAGTAAAGACTGATCTAAGATTCTTTGTTATAATTTTTTAGTTACAATATTATTTCATTTAAATGCTGTGGTATGTCTGGCCTAAGAATAGACCTCTCCATCTCCTGTGATGATGTAAAAGCCATCTAATGTGTTTGCCACTGGAGAACCTTTATTCCCCAGCGGGTGTCAGTTCTGCGAGCTATATGTCCTGCTCATTGCCACTTCAATTTGCTGATTCTGAGAACTATGTCGGTAATCTGGGTTCTCTAAGTCATCACTCGCAACACGCACTGATTACTTATAGACAATAATAAATTACAAACAGTATATTAAAATATCCCGAAGAGGTAATTTAGTTGCTACATAACATAATTGGCAATAGCTTCTTGATGATAGAGTCCACGCACGCACAGTAGTCGACAAGAGTGTCTGAACTTGAGGCTCAGACTCTGAGCTAATGTTATCTAGAATTAGTTATCTCATTATATTATTCTACAGTCCTTTCTTGCTTTCTATTTCTTTCCAATCCATCCACAATTTCTCGAGTAATTTCCACATACCACATGTTTGTTTACAGTGTTTGCGTGTTTGGTTTGGTTTGGTTTGACAAGTTTGTTTGACAGATTTCGTTCCAGACACCTTGACGAGATTGTGAAGAATTTTCGAAAATATTGTTTTTATCAGTTTATAGCCAAGTGGAACACTATTGAACGAATGTAATCGTTTTGTGCGTTCTTCGCAAAATTTTCATCAAGTGGAACGGACCCCTATAAGGTTATTTATAGGACTGGAACGAAAATTTTTAAGTCTATGGCCAGGCAGAAACACATGATTTTTGACATTGACGTGATTTAAATTTTGACTTTTGTCGGTTTGGTATTTTAGGGTATTTTGGGTGTGTCACATCTGATCCAAATGGTTACAGACCTATTGCTTTGTCTTCTGTCTTAGCTAAAATCATGGAACACATGATAAAGTTTCGTCTGGAATGGATTGTTGAGAGTAAGGGTATTTTAGCTAAATCTCAGTATGGATTCAGAAAAGGCATGAGCACATTAGATGGTTTAAGTTTGATCACCACTGACATTCGTATTGCATTTGCCAAGAAAGAATCTTTGATAGCAGTTTTTCTTGATATTGCTGCGGCTTATGATAACGTCTTGCTTCCGGTACTCAGGAATAAACTTCAACAGCTGAGCATCCCTGAGAGACTTGTTCGATTCATAAGCAACTTACTAATGGATAGAAAGATTTTAATCAAACCTCAAAGCTCTCTTCTGCCGGTTCGCAATGTTTGGAAGGGCCTTCCTCAGGGTTCAGTATTAAGTCCTTTACTCTATAGTTTATATACCCATGATCTTGATCATTCTATTAGCCCTATCTGTCAGGTCCTGCAATATGCAGATGATTTGGCTATTTATATGCGAACTAATTCCATGGAAGACGCCAAAGATAACCTTAATACGGCTCTTACTCTCCTTGATGAATGGTTGAAAGATCATGGCCTATCCCTTTCGGCCTCCAAAAGTAGTTGTGTAGTATTTTCCAAAAAACGAATTCTTCCCGTCATAGAATTATATGTTGGCCAAGAGCTAATTAGACAAGTTAATGGTACTAAATTCTTAGGTATTCACTTGGACTCAAGAATGAATGGAGTCCCCCATGCTAATTACATATCGCAGATATGTGAAAAAAATGTTAATGTTCTTCGTTCTCTGTCAGGTGTTTGGTGGGGCTCTCATCCCTACTGCCAAAAACTACTTTATAATGCCATTGTTCGTAGTCATTTGGATTACGGATCTTTCCTCCTAGACCCATGTACCAAGTTAGCCCTGGGGAAATTGGATAGAGTTCAGTCAAAGTGTCTTAGAATAATTCTTGGTGCAATGAAGTCCTCCCCTATAAATGCCATGCAGGTAGAGTGTGTTGATCCTCCTCTTTCTCTTAGAAGGCAGTATCTTGCTGATCGTTTTTTCTATAAACTAGTTCAGAATTCTCATCACCCTCTTCTTCAACTTTTAAATGATTTGTTTAGTATATTAGAACCTCATATTGATGATCATCAAGATAAAATCCCCTGTCTAGTACGTAGTTTTATGAAATATTCGCGCCTTCCTCATCCAGTCGTTCAAAGTCAAATCATGTCTCTTTTTTCCACGTCTTATGAAGCCTTAGTTTATCAACCTAACATTGTTCTAGATTTTGGTGTTGCTAAAACATCTGTTAATGCTCGACAAATTTTTTATGAACAATTGAATAGTAAATATCTTGGATGGCTTACCATATTCACAGATGCTTCCAAATTAAGCAACATTAGTCATGTAGGTTCAGCAGTTTGGATTCCCTCTTCTAAAATTATTCTTAGCTTCAAGAGTCCTTCGGTTACTTCAGTATTTACTGGTGAGTCAATTGCCCTTTTAGAGAGTATCAATTTTGTTATATCTCATAATCTTAATAAGACCATTGTTTTCACTGATTCTAAGAGCTCCCTCCAGTCCATTCTATCAAATCCTTTTCATTCCAAATCTAGATTCCCCATTATCCTTAAAATTCGTGAATCGCTATTAAAATGCCATGAACTTGGGATTAATATTGTCTTGGCATGGATCCCTGGTCATGCCGGTATCCCCGGCAATGAATCGGTGGACTCCTGCGCAAAGCAGGCCGCTCAGACAGGTTCTCTGGATTATCTCAAAATTTATCCTCATGACCTTTGTTCTCAGCCTAGTTCTCATTTAATTAAATCTTGGTCCAACATGTGGCTTACTTCTAGGTCTTTGAAAGGCAAGCACTTCGGCGATATTCAACCTGGAATTCCATCGAAACCGTGGTTCTTTAAATTTCGTAAAGCTGACAAAACGACAACCTCTACAATCTGTCGTCTTCGATTAGGTCATGCTTGTACACCTGTTCACCTTGCCAAAATAAGGGTCAGGGACCACTCCCTTTGCGAATGTGGATTAGACGAAGGCAACCTCGATCATTTACTTTTCTCTTGCCCCAGGCTGCGGCTATCTCTATATGATGTGTGCCCTCCTGAAATCCCCCGTCCTTTCTCCTCCAAACTACTTTTATCCTTAGTTTTTTCCCCCTTTATATCACTTTTATGTAAATTTATTTATGTAAATAAAATTAAATTGTAGTGTGTATACCTATTACTTTTGGCTTATATCTATAATTTTGATATGCTTTAATCATTGTGCTGTGTTTTATTTGTGTAGTCCCTTGATAAATAAATCTCCTTTTGTTAACCTAAATAACTCTGGTTGAGTCTCCCTTGTACAAGACTGTCTAATTTTCATACTCAGATCTCCATCGTTTTACCGTCTTAAATCTTGTCGACATCGACATTGGCAAAATTGTGGTAGCTAAAGCCACAGAAGCCATAATTAAAAGAAGAAGAAGAAGAAGGGTGTGTCACATTTTCGATGAAATCAAAAATACAAAAACAGTTGATTGAATTGAAAATTGAAATTATTTGAAATACAGACAGAACAAAAAATCCTATAGTACATACAGAAACAAATTCTCATGTATGTACTAAAAAAAACGAGACACAATAATGAAATCCTATCTTACGTTATGTCTTCTAATCCTACTAAATGGTGAGTCAAACATTATACGGCTTGGGCGGACCAACTTACCGCCTAATTTTGTTTTCAATTCATTTCATCATCACCGCACCAATTGAAAAAATTGTAAAATGTAAAATTGTTGCGTGACTGATTGGCTGAACTCCCAGGCTAAACCGTAAAACCTGATATTCAAATTTATTTGAAGAAAGAAATTTCCGAAATTTATCCTCTAATAGTGTTGAATTTTTGTGTTGAAAAAACTCCACGCGGACGTATTCGCGGGCGTACCACTAGTGAATATATTTCAAAGCCAGCTTTTATGATATTAGTCTTGGCTGATGACAACTGATGGCACTAGTGCAAAACCTAATTACAACTGTGTGGCAAACTGCAACAGTAGTAGTTTTATCTTAAGCATAACTTTCTTCTTTTATTATTAGTTAGTCTTATGAATAGTTTTCTTTGTTAGTGTATTTTTTTTTTTTTGTATGTTTACTTTTTGTGAGTAGTTGGTCCGTAGCGCCAACAAGTGGCTCTGACGGAAGACCAGCGTTGGTTGCTAGCTTGCTAGTCAACCAACTCATGCTGAGGCAGAGCCATTTTGTTACTGGAGTTACACTTTGTACCTTCGGGTCTGTTTCCTCTTAGTCGTAAGTTTTTTATGTGTCTCTGTGTAACTCTTTTATACAAATAAATTATATTCTATTCTATTCTACTCATTACAACAGTACAATCAATATTTTTACAAAATCTGACATACAAAACAATACTAAAAATCAACCCAAAAATTATCAGAAGTAACAGACCAGAAAGTGTTAGTTTAGCAACTAAATAAAAGCTTGTAAAAATGCTATGTTTCAGCTATCACCCCAAGCATACAGAGAATCGATGACCAGAACACAGCTATCTGGTGTACCACATCAGTGTTGGAACAGGAGAAATGCCTGAAGCTAGCCAATACGACTATGCTGGATAAGGGACTGTTTCAGAATGATTATATTGAGCTTCATTGTAAGAGGGTATGTTTAAATAAAACATAAGCATGTTTTATCTGTACTTTTTTTTCAGACTAATTGAAGGTTTGGTGTGTGTAAGATAGGCGTTTAAGAGAAGTGGTCCAGAAACTGCCTCTCCTTTATTTATGAATCATGTTACACATGGACTTGTTGGGCAATTATCGTTGGTATAAGATTTGTCCTGGCTGCTGGCTTATTTATGTGTGTGTTACTACTGGAAGAAAGCGTAAGCTGAGGTGGTCGTGGAAAGAAATGGCGGCGATGAGCTCACCACTTGTGATGTCTATATTCCTGTGACTGTGCAACTCACAGCGAAAACCCTTTGAGGCTCTGCCTACCCCTTCGGGGAAAAAGATGTATGTTTATGTATGTATGTATGTTCCATCGAGTTCGATAATGTATTGACTGCTTAGCATGTTATTATTAGGGATAGTATACCCTTGTGTTATAAAGCATCCTGTTCTGTGAGTTTGTAATGATTTCAGAGACAGAAAAAAGAGCCAAGACAGGGTTGTGGTAGCGTGTAGGTAGCTACTTGTATATTGCTCTCCATCACCAACATCTTCAGTTGAATACACTTCAGCCAAGTCGTGCTCCATTTTTATTTTCTTTAGGAACTAGGCTGCTCAGGGTAGGACAGCACAAAACATCCCATAGCAGGATGTCATTCCAGGTCTTAACATCCCCACTGATTTGATTTCTAAAAAGTTATTAGCATGGGCAAGTTAACTGTTGGACCTAGACCTCTGCATCATCTCGGTCCTGTACACATTGTCTAAACTTTCACCTGAATCACGCTTCAACACATGAGAATGAACTACGTTTTTAAGTTGCATCTGGCAATAGTTTCCTTAAAAAAATTGTAGATTTAATCGAATAGGGCTTATTAAGGTACGAAGGTTATCTAGACTTTTGAAATGATTAACCAATTAATTAATCGTAACTAACGATGTAAATCTTTGATTTCAGGCATTTGATGTTGAGGAATGTATGACGTGGGTCGATCGAGGGGAGGCCTCGTTGCTTGCCTTGGACGCCGGCGAGGTATATGTTGCCGGCAGGTATCATTCACTTGTGCCTATTGCTCAAGAGGTATGCTTCTTTTATTATTACCATATACTGTATTGTATGTAACTTAAAATAACCAAAATATGCTAGAATATATTATTATATGCAAGTAAGCTGTTTATTATTGAATGAGAGTAGCGATTATTAGACCGATTGCTTTTGAAATCGATATCTGAAGATCCATGTAATCACAAAACACGAATCTTTTGTCAGAATTATAAAAAATGACCGCCATTTTGAACTTTTTTGTTACTTTTTTGTAACAATGATTGCATCGTTCCATTCATAACATATCATAAGATGTTTGAAGATACAATAGCGAATACCAATGATTTGAAGAGCGAGTAGCCGGCTGAGACGCGAGAGGTGCTGGTTCGATTCCCGCTATGGTACAAATATTTGCATGTTCTGCAAATATTTGTTCTAGGTCTAGGTGTGGTGGTATTATGGTACTCGTAGTTCCTGATACCCACGACACAGGATATCCTAGTGTGGGATCAGGACTATGTATGTGACTGTTGGGTTGTTATGTTAATGTCCATCTTATTTTCCCAGTTGTATGGACGAAGTGAGACATATCAATATGCCGTAGCAGTAGTCCGCAAGGGTGGTCTACCCTCTCTACAGCCGGGAATGGGCCTCCAAGCACTGCGTGGTGCCCGCGCCTGCTTCCCTGGCGTGGGAGCCTTGGCCGGATGGGTCATGGCTATACATGTGGTTAGTACTTTTATTTATTTGTACTTTATTGTACATCAAAAAAAAAGTAACAAAAAGATGGGCATAACTGTAACAGCACTTATAGAGATGATAGTAGTAAATAAAAAAAATATCATTAAATATATTTTAGTTAAACTAAGCATCTAAAAATTATACAAAAAAAAAACTCTGAACAACTTTGATACGTCACATGATGCAAATGAAAAATGATCTTATTTTAATTTTCTAGTTTGCCCCCAAAATCAGATTTCTCTTATTTACGCTCCTGACTCCTATTTATGTACACAGTTTCAGCATTTTCCTACCAGTAGATTCGAAGAAAATAGGCTGTGGCAACAGACACAAGAGTGATCCTATAATGGTTCCGTTGGTAGCTGTGGTGGTCCCGTTGGTTCTGAGGTACGGAACCCTAAAATGCCAAGCCTTATTTGCTGCCCTGATTCTTCTAGGTTTGGTCGCGTTAAAACATTAAGATAAAAGTCCACTGCTAGACATAAGCCTCCATTTGCACGATGAGTGGTCTTGAGCCGCCTCCATCCACCTACTTCCTGCGACCTTTCGCCCATCTTCATTTTTATTTCGCTTTGTTTTAGTCCATTGAGAAAAGAGCTTTCCTTTACTGCGTCGTCCAAGTTGTTGTCGCCACTCTAGAACCTTTATCCCCCAATGGTTGTCAGTTCTGCTAGCTACATGACCTGCCCATTGTCACTTCAACCTGTTAATTCTGCGAGCTATGTCAGTGATCTTGGTTCAGGCGGATTTCCTCATTGCGGATTCTAAATATTCTGTTATTTTACAGCTAATGCAAGAAGGCGGTCTCAAG
The DNA here is from genome assembly GCA_951392215.1 of Epirrita christyi. Lineage (NCBI taxonomy): Eukaryota > Metazoa > Arthropoda > Insecta > Lepidoptera > Geometridae > Epirrita > Epirrita christyi. The sequence continues at coordinate 5,821,348 of OX595855.1, read as the reverse complement.
ATCAAAGACTGCAACAACCATGTGAAGTCGGCCATAGAGTTCTTTGGTGATTCCTGCGCTCCCAATTCTCTGAAGGACATGTACAACCCCATAGGAGACAACTCCGACAAGTGAGTTGCTTCCATACTGGAGGGCTGTGGTTTGTCCAGCCTGAAAATAGACCACTCTGTCTCCTCCCGCGGATGTCCTATAGCTGATTAAGGGATTACACAAGGGGATGGGCAGCAGCGACAAGTTAAACTCCCATTATACATCCACTTCCACACTTTAGCGGGTTCGATTCCCGCTACGTGATAAATATTTGCAGATCATGCAAATAAATGTTATATGACAAATGTTATGTTCTGCAAATATTTGTTCCAGTTCTTGGTGTTGTGGTACTCGAAGTACCTGATATCCACGACACTCTCTTTGAACATGCTTCAACTCTCTCTAAATTGTTTATGGTTCATTCAACTAAAAGCTCTACAATAACCTTACAGTTCTTCTTGAAAAACAAATTTAAAAAAATTCCAAGTATCATAGTCTGTTAGATGTCCTCAAGGCCTCCGCCATAAAATACAATTGGGATTGCCATGATCACCACGCTTGGCAGGCAGATAGGTGATAGTAGTATTGATATTGAGTACTCAGGTGGATGCTGCTGCCCATACCCTGGGTGTTATAATGACGATTTTTTTTATTTTTAGGTTATGTAAACTATGCACGGGCGGCGCTGGCGTCCGCTGCACGCTCGCGGACCCGTTCGCCGGCTACGAAGGCGCCCTCAAGTGCCTGGTCACAGAAAACTCGGGGGAGATCGCCTTCGTGAGGGACACCACCATACAACATGCACTACTCTCACATAAGATACTCGGTAACTTGCTACTACTACTTCGAATCACCCGTTCTTAGTCAGACTGACCCCTCCCCTATTGCTTGGGCTTAGCTTAGGCAAGCGGATTCAGTTTGGTGTTGAATGCTTTTATTTTTATACTACTTGGTAAGCATACAGCCTATCTGATGGAAAGTAGTTACCGTAGCCTGCAACACCAGAGGCATCACACGCGCGCTGCCCACCCTGAGACATAAAGATGAAAAGTCTCATGTGTCTGTAATTTCACCCGCACCCTTACCCTTCAAACCGAAACACAGCAATGCGAGCACTACTGCTTGGTGGCAAATAGGTACGGTCGTAGTACTTCCCCGGACGAACTCTTTCACAAGAAGTTCTACTACTAACCATCCTCTTAGTAAGGCTTTTACTAAATCCATAGAAGGAGTGATAGACAAATCAGAAAAACAGCAACACTGTTGATGATTGGATTTATTCAATATAGGTACACAGTTCAACTAAACTCGCTAAAATCCGATCAATCGGAGCCACTACAAAAAGAAACAGCCACTGCCGACGATCGAATGCCCAACTAGCTGCGGAGCGCCGCGGACGCTTTTGCTTGTTGCCGAGTGCCTCGGCCGTGCGTTCGGACGACCGAATAGAAAAGCGAACGGTCGAGCTGCCGGAAGGACGACAACTGCACTGTGTTCATTTAGCGACCGTTGCCAGTCAATAAATAAACACAGTGTTGCTATTAATTTTAATTAAACAATTATGCCTCCGTGTCATTAGTACTACTAAGAAGTACAACTGGTAGTACAAATGACACACCTTTGTATCTCTAGTACAACAAAAAATACAAGTACATTCGAATGACTTCTTTTTTTTTTTAGTTTATTCTTAGGCTGGGCTCACCACGGCACGGTTATGCTTATGCTTATTTATATAATCAGGTGGCGTGAATGAAGACCAGTTTGAGCTGATCTGTCGCGATGGGTCCCGCACCGCCGTGACGCAGTGGGAGCGCTGCAACTGGGGCCGTGTGCCCGCCGACGCTGTGGTCACGAGCAGCGCCTATTCCGTCGAGCAGCGCAAGAGGTAAGAACGTGGGTTCGACCATATGACTAGCTAATAACCAAGTAGGACTGACACACTGGCGCTAGTCGCACTCAAAGCCACGGTAAATACCTACTCACTCAAAGTCAAAGTATATTTATTGCTGAATTACATGTATAAAAGATGTCATAGTTATTATATAATGGATCCAATGTAATCTACCCTTAAAGGGCGTGCAATTATCGATTTAATTTACAATCTTTAGATTAATAATATTAATACTTGAATATAAATAATAGATGTCAAACATTACAAATATTATAATATAAATGTCACATGAATTAAATTAAAAAATAAAATGTCTAGTCAATGATAATGATTATTATTAAAATTTAATTACATAATAAAAGATTTATCGGTCATGACTTCGCTAATTTTATAATAACATTTATCAAAGAATATGGTTCTCAGCACATACTAAGTTTGCTATTCAGTGCGGATTGGCACATGGCAAGGTCCCAAGGTTTGCCGCCGAGTTTGTAAGGGTCGTAGCAGTTTCTAGAGGTTTGTGGGAGTTGGTAAGGGTGGTAGGGATTTGTAAGGGTTGTTGGAATTTCTCAGGGTTAAAGGTGTTTGTGGGTTCCCAGTTCCCAAGAAAAGCTCGGTTGTCTTCTAGTAACTACCATTTGTGTTAATTTATAAGTAGTACGCTAACCACCAGGTCTCACAAACCAGGGTTGGCTGCTAGAAAATGCTTTTAGCATAATGCCCACCTTTTTGTAAAAAAAAATTATGTGCAATAAAGTATAAATAAATAAACTACTAACCGAGCATCTTAGGTATTTTTGTAACATTTTTTTATGTGCAATAAAGTATAAATAAATAAACTACTAACCGAGCATCTTAGGTATTTTTGTAACATTTTTTTATGTGCAATAAAGTATAAATAAATAAACTACTAACCGAGCATCTTAGGTATTTTTGTAACATTTTTTTATGTGCAATAAAGTATAAATAAATTAACTACTAACTGAGCATCTTAGATTTTATTTCGGGGTTTTTCTTGTCCCACAAACCCAGTAGCAGTTGCAGCCCAATGCTACCGAGGCCTAAAGGAAATTAACTAATATTCAAACCAATTATTTACAGATTCCAAAACTTCCTCGCAAAGTTGGTTCAGCTATACGGTGCGCCGAACCCTTACAACAAGTTGTCGAACCGAACTGGCGACTATCGAGACCCGTTCAATAGTAACTACCAATCGTCCACGACCGAGCAGTCGCGCTATCCGTACAATAGGGACCGCTTCTACGGACAGAACACTGATGATGATAACAGGTCAGTTTATTATTACAACCCAGATGTAAGTCATTTAGTTCTCTATTGAACAAATTATAGATTAGAATTAGGGACTTTTGAGACCCATTCTATAGTAATTACCACTCGTCCACGACTGAGTCTTATTATTCGAATAATAGGGGCCGCTTCTAAGGACAGCACTGATGATAATAATCAATCAAATCAAATAATTTATTTTGTATGCACTAATAGCTCTATCCCTACAAACCTTGATGGTTTTTGAAGTGCTATTTCGATGTAATAGTTTTAATTCAATGTTAAATAAATAAAAAATATAAATAAGTAATAAGTTATTTTTTGAACAAGAAACAATACGCCCGTTATTTAGAAGGAGTGCCTATCGATAAATTTTCTTGAACGAGAAACAATAGAATTAATGTGTGCGACAGTCGAGAATAATTACAAATTCACAATTCGCTAAGCCAAACTAAATTAAACAGTGATAAAAATATCGGCAACCTTTTCTGAATGGTGTATCAAAATGGTCAAGAAAGTCAGTTATCATCATCATCATCAACCTGTAGAAGTCCACTGCTGGACATAGAACTTCCCTCCTAGAATGCCACGACGAATGGTCTTGTGCCGCCTCCATTCACCGACTTCCTGCTACCTTTGGTGATGCCATGGATGATGGATGGTTGGTGATGGGTATGCCTTTTTTGTAAAGGGGAAAGTCAATAAACCAAAAAAATTGTTTCAGAGTGAGCACTATATCGCCGTTCCAACCAAGAGTGGACACTTCTGGGCAGCCAATTGAACTACCCTTCCAACTTTTCTTGTCGAATGAAACCACAGATCTGTTGGTTCAAGTGAGTTTATTAACAATTTTTTTATTTATTTTTTTGTATATGGCAGAGATTTTATTTGCCCCACTTGATGTTAAACGTCATCCCAGCCCATTACAAATTCAATACCTCTTAGGTCACTTAGGACACGGCCTACATGATGAAATTAAGCCATGTTATTATTATAATGTTATTATAAATTAATTACTGTTTTAGTTCACATGTTTTGTTAGAAAAAATAGCGCAGCAGACCACCCGGCTTTACACTGCGGCCGTCATTTTCAGACATAAAGATGAAAAGTCTCGCGTGCATGTAATTTCACCGTCACCCATACTTTTCAAACCGGAACACAGCAATGCTTACACTACTGCTTGGCGGCAGAAATAGATATGGTGGCAGTATTGACGAACTCTTTCATAAAACATATCTGCTACTACGAATACTACTGCGCTTAGGGTTCGTAGAGGTTTGTAAGGGTATTTATGGATTTTTGGGGTTTCTACATTAATCCACATAGACAGGAATACTGTGGATGGAGGACTGCTTAAACAACTTCGCGACAATCGTCGCCCCACAACAAGCATTTAGTAACTTTGTATTTGATTTGTTATTATAGGACGCAACAATAAACTTTCGTATACTGAAAGAAGATGAGCAATTGGCCAAGCATATCCTGAACAACGAATTCGTCGGTGATCAAGCTGAGAAGGCGGTACTTGGACTAACAGACTGTCCAGTGAAACGGGCCATTCTGTGTGTTACCAGCGACCCTGAGATGGATAAATGTACCAAAATGAGGGTAAGCCCAAGCACGAACATCTGTCGTTATCATAACATAACAACCCAACAGTCACATACACAGTCCTGATTCCACACTAAGATTCCCTGTGTCGTGGGAATCACGGAACTACGGGTACCATGGTACCACAACAACCAGATCATGGAAACATTTGTCCCGCAGCGGTAATCGAACCCGACTCTTGTGTCTCAGCCAGCTACTCGCCCGCTGCAACACAGAGGTCGTCATATATGAGGTATCTCATAAATATCATTAGTTTTTTGAGCTTTATTGATTCCCGATATTTCTGCACAGTTTCATGCGCCATGATCACGTCATGATCAAAAATCTTGGTAAATATCCCGTTGCTAGTGATAATAACATGCCTGAACATGATAATCTGTGTAATTTTAAGTAATTTAGGATAGTCTGACATTGATTTTTCTGACTGATTGATTTTTAGGTAGGCGCGATTTCTTTTATAATTTTATATAATTTGACTGTATTACGTATATATCAAAATTGCAGCGCCCTACAGGGTACATGTACTTTCATAAGCTACTATTAGACCTAAGCTATAAATTATGTACATGTTGACAATTAATAAACGATTAATTATGTTAATAACCATGATAGTTTCAAAAGTTGTATCATTAATTTAGTCAAAGTCAAAAAGAACTTTATTCATTGAAATCACAAGGATCATTTTGAATCGTCTTATATAAAATTAAATTACTCCTGTTCCAACGCGACCAAGCCTAGAAGAATCAGGCAACAAACTCGGCTTGGCTTACATAAATGGTCCGTCTTACCACTAGGTGAGAAGCGCCTGTGTGGTGCCTCGGAGTAAGGAGTTGCTGATACATAGTAAATGAGAACTTAAAAACCTTAGGAAGGTAGTCAAAAGTAAATAAACATCAGCAAAAATATGCAAGACAGCACACGCTACGCTTGTTATACTTATAAATAATAATCTAATACAAACATGTAAATAGGTAAGTACAGATATTACAAATTTCGATTTCCATTTTAGCAGTCGAGGGGTAGAGCGACATCAGGCCACGCGGCTTTATCATTAATATAGTCATCAAGAGTGTAATACGCTTTCTTAATTAGATTCATCTTTATGTAGGATTTAAATCTTCGAATAGGAAGTTTAAATGCACCTTATATTTAGTTTGTGTTTATTTCTCGTGTTAATACCATGCACGTCACTTTTTATCATAAAACTATCCAAGTGTTTATGTGTATGTAATAATATTTCATAGATATATTGCGATATTACTGTAAGAATATTGATTTCTTTGAAACGCTCCCTCAAGGAGTCACGCGACTTCATTTTATAAATGGCACGTTATTGCCCGTTTTTGTAAGACAAAAATAGCTTGGATATCTCCTGCTTTACCCCACAGTATGATACCATATGACATAACACTATGGAAGTAGCTAAAATAAACAAGCCTAGCTGTAGCTTCATCAGTAAGCTGCCTTATTATGCGAACTGCATATGCAGCGGAACTAAGCCTACCAGCAAGAGCCACAATTTGTGGTGCCCACTGCAACCCTGCATCAATATTATGCCCTAAGAAAAGTGTAGACTTGACAAGATCAAGTGTCTCCCCATTTATTTTAATATTAGTTGGATAATGTTTTACATTTGGCAATGTGAATTTGATGCATTTCGTTTTTTTAGCTTTAAGCAAAAGATTATTAACTGTGAACCACTCAAGAACACGCGATAGTGAATCATTTACATCATCGTAATTAGATTTAGATCTATCAACTTTGAAAATCAAAGAAGTATCGTCAGCAAATAGAACTATGTCACATATGTCTTTCACAAAAAAAAAGGGAGATCGTTAATGTAAACTAGGAATAAAAAAGGGCCTAGTATTGAACCCTGTGGCACCCCCATGACAATAGTCGATCCTGAAGACCTTTCACCACCAACATCAACTTTTTGGACTATTGGATAAATAAGAATTTACAAGATTAATTGCCTGATTTTGTATGCCGTAATGTTTTAACTTGGAAATTAAAGTATCATGCCTCACGCAGTCAAAAGCTTTGGACAGGTCGCAGAAAACTCCGATCGCGTCCTGCGAGTTCTCCCATGCTTCAAATATGTGTTCTAAGAGCATGGTACCAGCATCGGCTGTCGAACGACCCTTAGTAAATCCAAATTGATGACTATGAAGAAGTCCGTGGAGGTTGAAGTGTGACAATAACTGAGTAAGAATAAGTTTCTCGAAGATTTTACTTAACGCAGGCAATATAGAAATAGGCCTATAATTACCTGGATCTTTTTCATTACCAGACTTGAACAAAGGAATTAATTTACTATGTTTCATAAGATCAGGAAAGACTCCCTCGTCAACACATCCATTAAAAATGTAGGCCATACATGGCGCAATATCAATAATTATAACACCTAACACCTTTGTAGATATTCCCCAAAGGTCTTCAGTATTTTTAATATTAAGTGACTTAAATGTCTTAGCTAGTCTTTAGCTACAAATGTCAATGAAACAAACAACACAATACAAATCTACCATTTACTATCAACTCAAATTGTGTGTTAGGTCTTCTGATTCACGCAAAACCATTAAGCTTAGGGTTCGTAGAGGTTAATAATGGTTTTTAGGTGTTTGTCGGGGTTTCTCCATTAATCCCATTACCTGAGTAAACCTCGATAATCTACTAGTTCAGCTATTTTGTTAGACCTAGGCTGACCACATGTACATTGAGCATGAATTAATGATATATGTAAATGTTTCGATCTAGGTAGCGCTAAAAGCGGCGTTCCTTCAGCCGCAGCTTGTGTGCTGGCGCGGGCATAGCACGCGGCACTGCGCGCGCGCCGTCGCGGCCGGATCCTGCGACTTTGTGCTGCTAGACGCGGCCGACATGCTGCACGCGGCGCAGCAGCACCGCCTGGTGCCCTTCATGCAAGAGGTATGGCACAGCACGCGACACTGACTGTCCTGCTAGACATACCTAAAAGATACCGAGTTCCAATAATAGCAAATGCTCTGATGATGGAAATGGAAGGTGGATAACGGAACTCCTCAATGAACATGACATCGACATTCTGATTTTTGAAAAAAGGAATGTACCCTGTTAATTTTAGGTCCCTGGGAATTACAACAATCATGTTGACTGCATGAGGCTCCAGGAAGACTTGGTCAGACTAGGGCACTACTACGCTGACAACCATGTTGATATAAACTTAAGTAAATGTTCCTTTGTTTCTTATACAAGGAAAATAAACCCAACTAAGTTTGATTATCTTATCAATAATATTAAAATTAGTAAAGTGTATTCTGTTAGGGATCTCGGTGTACAAATAGACTCCAAACTTACGTTCTCAGGTCACATTGAAGCAATTGTTAACAAAGCTTATAAGTCTTTGGGTTTTATACTACGTGTCAGTCGCCCCTTCTCTGATTTGAATTGTCTGAAGGTTTTGTAATATGCATATGTAAGAAGCATTCTTGAGTACTGTAGCTCCATTTGGAACCCTCGTTACTTAACCTATGTTCAAAGCTTGGAATATATACAGATTAAATTTGTAAAACACCTAAACTATCGATGTTTTAAGAGTTTGACAGACTATCAGGAAGCGTGCGTTCATCACCACCTCATGACGCTTGAAGGTCGACGGAGTCTTATTGACATGTCTTTTCTGCACGGCATTTGTAATAACTATATAGATTGCTCGGAACTGTTATCTGAAATATTACGCTTTTGCGCCCCAAGAACTCGAACTAGGCATACTAACCTATTTGCTGTTAAACATACCGGCACGAATTATGCACAAAACTCGCTTGTTAGTCGGCTACATAGGAGTTATAACCAAAAATTTGTACTAGCTGATATCTTTCACAGTAGCAAGGATGTCTTTAAACGAGACATCCTTAAAATACTAGAAGACTCATGAGTGTCTATCCAAGTATCCATATTGTATTTTTATTTATTTATTTATTTATGTATTTATATTTGATTTAAGTATTATGTTTACACAGATTTAAGTATCATACTTTCAAACAACACAACATACTGCACATACCTTATTAATGGTTTTGTATAAGTTAAGTCATCTAGTGACAGTCGTATCTATTGTTAAAAAATGTAAATCCGTTATTGGCTTTAGGTAAAGTTTGTTAGATTTAGCATGTACAATTTAAGAGCTGTGGATTTTGTGAAATAAATAAAATAAAAATAAAATAAAATAAAAATTACCGCTAAGGCTGTGCGTTCATAGTCAGCCACGCAACGCAACATAATAATTATGTTTTTCAAACAAAATAATTATTGCAGGTGTATTCAAGCGGCGACAACTGGTACTATGCCGTGGCAGTGGCGAAGGAACAAGACCCGGATACGGACCTGACGTACTTGCGCGGGAAGAACACCTGCCATACCGGGATAGGCATGGCGGCAGGGTGGGTGTACCCGCTCGCTTATCTCATATCCAATGGATGGATCAGGTAACTTTAATTAACCATGCTATACCATCATCCGGTTGATATCCACTGCTGAACAAGGCTTCCCCAATCGAATGCAATAGAAGGATTTGCCATAATCACTACGCTTGGCAGGCGGATTGGTGTCGCTATACAAAATCCATGTTACACTAGACTAGAAGTCCAATTGTTTGCAACAATCTTAGACTCTGCCTTCTGTGCGACTGCACACGCCGAGCGTGTGAACGCCGAACGAGCAAACTTTTGGTTCAGCAGTACGCTGAAATACAAACGTGTGTTACACACGAGGCGCGTAAATCCGCACATATAGCGTGTCGTACCAATTTTATCGCAACAGATATGTGGTCTCTTATATGCGTTTGAGTTTAGTTTTGTCGTATTACTAGTGGGGCTAAACATACACTTTGCGTAGAGGCCAGATACGAAGACTAGACTAGTAAAATAGGTAAGCAGTGGACGTGTTAACCGTCCAATCAGAGAGCTCCATTCAAAATCCACAGGCCCACTGTCACGTATAGTAACTACTTATTACTTAATCTTCGCATGTATACGCGAAGATTATGTAATACATAGTTACTATACGTGACAATGCAACAAACACGAGATTATATTGTGACTGGAATGTTTTTAATTAGAGAATTGGGGCTTAGATCTCGAACTACGTTATATCGAGCAATTTGTGTCATGCCAACATGCTCTTACCGGCTCACATATGATCTGGTTCATTAAACCTGTAAACTTGGATTTTGCTACGATGGAGCTGACTTTTTTTTTGAGCTTTTGACGATTTTCGTCAAAAGCTCAAAAAAAAATTGTGTAATCAATGGCGAATAAGTTGATAACTCTTTGCTCTTTGCCCTACAGGTCGTACGGGTGTGACGGCGCACACGCGGCAGCGGAGTACTTCAGCAAGACTTGCGCACCAGGTGCGCTTAGCTCGGAGTACGTGGACTCGGGCACCGTGCCGCACGACAACCTGTGCCATCTCTGCCACGGCGCTTCCTACAGGTCAGCATGCCATCTGAGGCCGTAGTCTTTAACAAGCTTTTGACACGGACGTAAGAAGAAAGTAATGCGCCTCGGCAATCTTCGTCTTTTCGAAACAGAAACATGATTGCAAATGAGTGAAAAAGCGACAGCCAGCGAACGAAGATTGCCAAGGCGTATTACTTTCGTAGTAGTACGTATAGTATTTTTCTTTTTATTTAAGCCCCCTTTAATTCTTTTAATCTGCCTGGTCTGGGCATTGAGCAAGAGTTTCGTGTTTTAGAAAAATTACGACTATACACCACGTACTTTACTATTCTCCTGCTGACGTTTCGTGAGAAAGAGAAGAGTTTCATGTTTCTTTTGCGCTTGGCATGAATGGTATAAGCCCACTTGGATATGCCACTGCATATCCAAGATTCTGCTTCAGTACACATTTTGTAAATACTAGATAAGATCGACAGCCGACGAACGAAGATTGCCGAGGCGCATTTCTTCCGTAGTAGTACTGTATAGATAGTCTATCTCTATACTATCTCTACAGTACACGGATTTTTGAATGGAAAATGAGGTTCCCAAAGTGTACGCTAGAGGCGCTCATCTGAAGCCGAAGTCTTTAGTTTTTAGCAAACAATTGACATGGATGTATAATGTAGTGTAGGACGGCATTTGTATGGAGACGCCGATGAGCGCCCCTAGCGTACACTTTGTGAACCTCATTTTCTGTACAATAATCCGTGTTACACTACACCATACGTCCGTTTAAATGGTTTGATAAATATATAGATTCAAGGCTGTAGTAGTTCTAGTCCAGCATTAACCAATGCCAGGACGTGTCTGGCCTAAAGATAGACTCCTCCCTCACCACCCGTGGATATCGTAAAAGTCGAGGGATTACTCCAGGGGATAGCAAGGCGATCACCAATACCGCTTGCCAAGCGTGGTGATTATGGCAAATCCCCCCATTGCATTATATAGCGGAATGAAGAGTAGCATTGATGGTCCAAGTGATGATCTGCAAATATTTGTTCCGGGTCTGGGTGTTTTGGTACCATGGTACTCATAGTTCCTGATACACAGGGAATCCTAGTGTGGAAACAGGACTATGTATGTGACTGTTATGTCTTATATATTATGTGTGCCATCATCATCATCATCAGCCTGTAGAATACGACTGGGGGACATAGGCCTCCCCCTTAGAATGCCACGACCAACGGTATTGAGATTCCTAGCACCCCCTTCCCCGCCGTGACCGTGGCTACTACCAGCGCCTGGGATAGCAGAGCTACTGGGCACTGGGTTGCCGTTTTTTATGCGTGTTTACCATATGAGGGGGGGGGGGGGGTTGCCATAATCACCACGTTGGCAGGCGGATTGGTGATCGCAGTATTGGCGTTGAGAACTCAGGTGGATGCTGCTGCCCATCCCCTCGTGTAACCCCTTAGTCGACTCTTACGACATCCACGGGAGGAAAGGGAGGGGTCTATTCTATGCTGGACACACAACGGTCATGAGACACCACTCTCTCTTATTATCAGACGGTGTCGCCGCGACGCTAGCGAGCCGTACTACGGGCACGTGGGCGCCCTGCGTTGCATGGTCGAGGGTGGCGGCGAAGCGGCCTTCGTGCGGCACACTGCACCCGCCGAGGTGTCCTCCGGCCGCCGCGCGGAGTGGTGGGCGCGTGACCTGCTCTCCTTCGACCTTCAGCTGCTCTGTCCCGACGGTAAACCCATACAAACAACAGTACCATACTTACCTTTACCACCTTACCTATTTCTGCCGCCATGCATAGTGCTCGGTGCCGGTGAAATTGGCACATGAGACTTTTCATCTTCATGTCTCAGGGTGAAAAATCATTCAATTATTCAATCTCATCCTAGGAAAACTCGGAAAAACGTGTTTTCCCAGAGACAAAACCTAGCTTTTCGATTTTCGACCCCCTTATAGCGAATTTCATCGAAATCTTTAGAGCCGTTTTCGGGATCTCAATATATTTGTACAAATATTGCTTGTAGGTTAGTACTAGATTAGATAAAAAAAAACATACACACAGCGGATTACGTAACTCTGTTGCTTGCTATCAGTTTCAATACTGTTTTTATCCGAAACCCGATTTTTCCAGTTTGTTTACAAAGCTTGATTGCAACTAGACTGTGCAATTTAAATAACAGGAAAAACGTAATTTCAATAATCATTGAAATTGATTCAAACTGTTAGCAACAGAATTACGTAATCCGCAAGCTACTATAGCTTAACATTGGCAGATCATGCAAACAAATGTCCGCAGCGGGAATAGAACCTGCACCTCTAACGTCTCAGTCGGCTACTCGTCCACTAGGCCACAGAGGACATCACACGCTGTTTTACGTCTGGCACTTGGTCGCCGCGCGCAGCATGGAGGGGTTATCTCCATTTGGTACATTCAGGCGTAGGCGACGCGGCCTTCAAAATATAAATTTCTAGTCATCTCATCGAAATTCCTTTCGTAATTCCCCCAATGCACTTTACTTTTATTCTCCAGGTACCCGAGCGAAGACTCATGAGTACGAGCATTGCAACCTGGGCAAGGTGCCCGGCGCGGTGCTGGTGGGGCGCGCAAACCACACAGAGCTCGACACCTACGCCAATCTACTACTCTACGCTCAGCAGTTCTACGGCGCAGTGTCCTCCGATGAATTCAGGTGTGTAACGGTTGTTTGCTCCACTTCATTCGACGACCCTAGCGCCAGAGATATTCTGGGCGCAATCGACTCCCTATACGAGCGAAGTTGGAGTGGCGCCATCATGCTTCCGACACAAAAGCCACAGGTGGACCACCTTGCCAGAAAGGCATATGGGCAATATCCCATGACCTTGAAGTCTTAGCTGCCATCAAAAAGTGTAAATATCGCCAGTTAGAGACCCTAACCTGCAGCTCAAGAAAAAACGGCAGTAGACGCACGGCTTCGGTTGTACTCATAGATTGATTTGAATGCTCTCATTATCCTGTGTAACAGTTGTCTTCTAGTTGCCGACTAGTAACAAGTAGTGGCGCTGTTATGATTTCTATACAAAATAATGCACGCATATAAGTGAGTGTAAACAGCGCGGAAAAATCAGTCATTTCAAAATTTGGATCTTCCTACAAAATCGTATTGGGTCTTCTTACATCATGTTTGTGTTAGGGATAACTTACTTCACAGTTCGTAACTTACCTATTTCTTTCTCATTACAGTTTTAGCATGTTCTACTCACCATCTCCCTACTCCGACCTAATCTTCAGCGACGTCGCAGTCCGCCTGCAAACGATACCGCACAGCAATCGCTCCGCGGAAATAATCGCCGGACCGGCGCTCATTCGCGCAGCGCGCATCGTGTCGTGCGACGCGCCGCAAGCCGCTTACTACGTCGCGTCCGACCCTAAGTTCTTGTCGCACGGGTATAGAAATATCGCTGGACAGTTAATGGCTGTAGCACTACTGATTATAGCCTTTTTGTGGTAGAAATCAGATGGCAACACCGGATTTTGATAAACAAAAATTGACATGATTCTTCACAAGACAAGCGTTACAAACAGTGCAATTAGTAAGTAGCTTTCTTTGTGTAATGACATAACCATATCTATCTCTGCCAGGATAGAAGTGATAAGTAGAAATAGCCAGGCGAGCGATCTGTGCCGCTTGTGTCCAGAGGCCGTAGTTTTGAGATTTAACAAGCAATTGACACAGATGTATGGTGTAGTGTAACACGGATTTTTGTATGGAAGTTGGTGTTTGCAAAGTGTCCTTAGTTAGGGGCATGGAAGCTTAGGTTTGCTGTGTCCGTTATTCAACGTCATTCAACGTTAGTGCTAGCTAATTTGATATGTTATGTTAATTGCTCGAACTCTAAACCTTACGTTTGTGTCAATTATTATGCTCAAAACTTAGGTCGCCAGAGGCGGTAGTCTTATCGTTTTGTTGCTGGGTTATAGAAAGAAACGTGACTGGTTATGTAATGAGTCTGGCTCTGTTTATGATAGCTATAATGTTGTAGATTTAACTTTAAGTAGACATGATGTCCAAAATAAGGTATTAACAGTTATTGTGTAACTGGCTTGTAGTAGAACTACATAATGACTGCCTATGCAGCTAAACCATGATATTTCAGCTATACACAAGTATATTTTAATTATTTTCCTACTAGGTAGTTTGTCCTACCTACAGTCTTAGTTGAATCTCAAAAGTATATTTTTCATTGAGTTGATGAATCTTAAGCATGTTTTGATGAATAGTTGTTCGTAAGTATTTTATTTTTAAGAATAATTTCAGACATTTACTTTACTGTCCATCCATACATGTGTGCCTTAATTTAAGTGTGTAAGTAAACTTAGATTTTATTTTGTGTCCGTCCAATTTGAAACTCTACTTAAGCTTTAATATTTTGTACAAATAAATCACTTTAAAATAATTCACTTGTTTTCATTCAATCTTGCGGTGGTGGTAGCATTCAAATCCTTTAGGCAGCTTATCAAACTTCTTCACTATCACTCTTAGGTCAGACCTTCGACAAATTACTTTAGTAGCTGCTTGTAGCATAACTCCACTTGTATTGATAGTACTTGCGTGATCTCGCCACTTTCCGAACAAGCAGTTCGTTTTGGCCAATTCATCATTGATAGGAGATATCAGATTACTGCATTTAGATGTTCCTTTTGCGCACAAATACAAAGCTTTCCATGACAGATAGCAAAAGTGATTTGAACAGAAAACAAACATAAAATCAGCTTGTTTGTTCTTCATCAAAGTATTGACTATGGCATTACTCAATTTAACAACTACCCTCTTTTTATACAACCCCAAATAATTAACCATTTCTTTCTCTTCACACAATATAGCTAATATTGTGCAGAATTTGTTGGCTGAGAAGCAAAAAGTTGTAAAAATATGAGTCCACACAAGTTCTTCAGGATTGTGCCAAAAATTAAATATGTGACTGTTGATTGGAATACCTGATTGGCTAATTCTATTCTCAAGGAACTTATTTACATCAATTATAGCTCCAGTAAATGAGATTTTATAACACATTTGACCAACAAAAGCATTAGTTGCTCTACTGACATGCATGGTTACAGTATTATAAGTGTATCCTAAAAAGGTAATCTCTTCACTAAATTTAAAATTGTCATTCTGAAAGTTTACTTCAGTTTTACCATAATTTACATTTCTATAGTTTGTAAGTGTGTTTAGAAATAAATGAGCATCTTGCAAGGAGTTTGTTATGTACATGTAGTCGTCCACAACCCTGGTAAATAGCTTGATTGTAGCTTCAGACTTTCTGAAGAACTCTGAAAAGTATGTTTCATCCATATAGTCGTAATAAAGCTCCGACAAAGCTGGAGAGTACTTGTAACCTTGTACTAATCCCTCTTTCCATTCAAAGACTGTGGATCCTGCCCGGATGAGCAAAGGTCTACGAAGCTCGGTCATCATATCTTTGAACTGCTGAGCATACTTTTTCTTCAGATTAATATTTTTCTCTTTATTTTGAACAGCAATGTGCTTTTCGCTTAATATTCTCAACAACTGTTCCTTATTTACTGCACCGAAAGCATTGCTCAAGTCAGTTTTTATAAAATAAAGTTTTGGTTTACTTAGCTTTAACCATTCCCCCAGTAATTCAGCATAAAGTGTTTCAATTTTCTGCTTCGGTTTCCCAATCAATATTTTCAAAAAGTTCAATCTTTCTTTAATTTTATATTTCTCAATTGTATTCTGTGGATTAGTTTTGTATTGAACAATTGGTCTATAATTATTTTTAGCTTTTAAAATAAGATGCAGTTTTGGGATAGCTTTCTTGAAAGATTTCAATTTTAGCCTAGCATTGAGACTATGATTTCTTTTAATCTTCTTCCCCAAACAATATGTTTCACATTTCTTTATAACTTTTGTGAAAATCATCTCGGAGATCTTTTTGTCATAAAAACTTTGCCATTGATTTTTCCAGAAATAGTGAAGCTTATTTTCATCACCGTCTATCTTACAAGTAGTGACATAAAAATTCAAGGAAATAACAGGTGATAAAATATTTATTAGGATCCATAACAGGATATGACACAATATATTCTTGGCTCCTGTTTCAACTGGTGTTTCCCAGAGCGCAGAAGAAAAGTCCCATTTATCTATGAACTTTCCAATCATGAAATGTTGACGCCTCATGCTGTAGATCGTAGATTCAACTAAGCGTCGTAATGTTCTGAAATTCTGATTACTATCACCAAACAGTTTTCTTGGTACAATATCGCAAAGGGCTTTCCAAGAACTTTTAAAAACTACCTGTTTATTCACTGGATGCAAATGAAGTGTGGTATGATCAATTTCAAAATATTCCTTGAAATCCCGCTTTGACTTCATCCTAAGATTTAATTTAATTTCAGCAATAATAGACAGTAAACCAGGTGATAAGTCTTTCATCAAATTTTCTTCAGCTCCAAACATTTGGTTATATTCAGATTTTAGCACACCATAATTGAGAATATTTCCAAATGATCTAACATTTTGCTTATTTACAAAATATTGTGATAGACAGACAAATGGGGTATCCATTTTTATAAACTGTAACGAGTTACTAGATTAGATAGTTACAAACAAAAACAAAAAGTAAACTCTTTTGGTTTGGTTCTCAAATCATGCGTGCGACGAAACCGCGGCGCCCGCGCCCCGCTGCTCCGGCGGCGGCTGTCAGTCGGTCAAGTCAATGTCAGATGTCAGTCATTTGTTTTGTTCACCTTGCTCCAAGATGTCACAGCGTCCATAGTGCAGATCTAGTCTAAATTTTTTTTTTTTGCTCTATTTTCCCTCTAATAACTGACCATATTCCATCCGCACTCCTTTACTATGTTTATGACACTAGCATGAAACGGACACTGGCAGAATTGTGACAACTAGCCACAAAAGCCATAAATCAAGAAGTCAAGTCAAGATCTAGTCCGAGCTCAAGTCCGAGGGAGGAATAAGTAGTTTTTTTAGAGTAGGTGTTATCTATGGTCAATACGACCCGAGCCGCCCAACCAAATGGCAATGGGGATGATTTTGGCAGCCTTAGAGCTTTACAAATCTTTTGAAACTTGATGGGGGGAATATTTAGGTCATGAAGTTTCCCCTATTCAAGTTTCAAGTGTTGATAGGTAGTATTATTACAATTTCTTCTTCCATGGTATTACACCCATTTTAGCATGATGTTCCATTTCCATCAGCACCTTGGAGGAATAAAACAAAAATCAGCACTCGGTGATATCCTCATAGCCTTGTCTACCTGAGGAACAACTTGCCCGGTATGGCGTGGCGGTCACAGACTACCTAATAATAAGGAGGAAGAGTACATAAAAGTACTCTGTGCTGTGGAGAGTACCTTGGCCAGCGTTGTTATTGATACGGCAATTGCCGTATTATACGGCAATCCACGTTTTTTTCCTGAAAATACGGCATACGGCAGCCCTCTCATTGCCATATCACAAAATACGGCAATTGCCTGTAGGTGAAATGAAACGTTTTTTCACTAGCATATAGAATTAAACGAAACGTAGGTACGTAAGTAACACGACGCATAGCGTATATTGTATCAAGTGCAAGTGAATACGTGACACGCGACAGACAGAGAGAGAGATAAATATACTACAAGCTTAGGTGAGTATCTATTTCTGTGGTGAGTACGCACCCTGTGAACAAAGCCGGGGAAACCCTGACTACAAAACAATAGCGGTTTTACTCTGCAAGCGCGTTAGTGCACTACTAACTGAGTCTGAAGTCTTGCTCAGTTTGCATAGGATAGAAAGAGATGCCCTCATTTAGCGCTCTGACGTAGAAATACGAGCTGGAATGAACTTTATAGCGTTACAGATAAGGTTATAAGTTTGCAAAATATGAGACAACGTACTCCTAGGTACCTGTAGGAACCTTTACGGAGAAGAAACACATGAGGAATAGACATTTTTAAACTTAAATAATTAAATACGGCAATTTGATATTTTTTTCCTTAAAATACGGCAAACCAGACTGTGGCATACGGCAGCTCAGGTTTTTACGATAGCAACACTGACCTTGGCTTGATCACACAAAAAGATGACCTTGATGCCGGTATACCTATGTATGTTGCAGCGTTGCCATTTGGCAACTTTGGTTGCCATTTTGGCAACATTTGACCCTTCGTGGCAACCAAATGGCAACCAAGCTCAAATGGCAACTTTTTGCCAACTTTTCGACTAGTCGCGCGATTATCAGTAAAAAATATCGAATATCTTTCGCAGATGAACTGAACGCATCGAATTGAACAAAATCAAAATCTTGAACGCATTTGTATTCCCAAATGAACACAAAAAATTAACATACATAATTAGTAGGCAAAAGGAAGGTCTATTTTGGTGAAGCTAGAGATAAAAGTAATTTTATGAAAACTAAAACAAAAATGGAAGAAAGTGTGTGTCTGTGTGCAGTGCAGTGCAAAGAAAGTTCTTTTCGTGGTTTTGTTATACTTTTGTATCTACTCGTAAGTTCTCTTTTTATTGTTTTAATCGAAGAAGCTACCTATAGACAGTGGCTGATTTGCCCTGAGGCCCAGTAGGCCCGGGCCTAGGTTCTTGTGCTAAAATTTTTTCTGTGCTAGGGCGGCCAGATATTAAGGGCGGCAGATCGTGACAAAAAAAATGATGATAGCAAGAAATAAATCATTTTGAATCTAATCTTGCTACAAAAATTACAAAAACTTTGGCTGTTCACACTCCGAAATTTTCACGGCTCGCTCTGTTCGCCAAATCGCCAGTACCTTGGTTGTAACTCTTTTTCGGCAGTCTTGTTACCAAAATCACTAAAATATTGGCTGGCCAACACCCCCTCAACTCGCCGCACCCCCCCACCCCTCTTTTTGCAGATTTTTTCTAATGGCAACCTTTGGTCTCTGATGGCAACATTTGAACCTATAAATGGCAACCTGGGCTGAGTAAGCTCTGGCAACACTGGTATGTTGCGAAGTAGCCAAACATTTGTTTTCAACACAAACAAACAAATTATAGAATGTTTACAAATTGTTTCTGTGAAAATCTCGCGTATTCCAAACAGTGCTATACTAATGAATATCGGAAATAATCACATTTATAACGCTTTACAAACAGTATAATCACAATAATTCTACCGTACCGTGATAACTGAGTGAACCCTTATCTATCAGTTCACGGGCTCCTGATAACGCTAAAACAAACAAAGTCACTTTCAAATTAAATCAAGACAAGATGGTTCTCGCACGATACATCCCGGGGGATTTACTCCAAGTCTTCAAAGCAAGTTATACAGCGGTTTTGCCGCAACACATCGTAAGGAAACGTCTCCAATACAACAAAGATACTGACACCCTGCAAGTTACTGGAAAAACAATACCACTTGCTGACAAGAAGGTATACATGGTCGGAGCAGGCAAAGGAGTGCAATATTTGGCTAAAGAAATAGATAAATTGATGGGACCAAGAATCGAAAAAGGAATTGTTAGTATCCCAGAGGGTAGTTTGGATCTAGACTCGACAAGCAATAGGATTGATTATCGTGAGGGAGCAAAGGACAACTTAGCTGATAAAAATGCAGAATCAACAGCAAAACTTATTAAAGAACTCGTAAAAAGCCTTACTTGTGATGATGTTCTCTTGGTTTTGATAACCGGAGGTGGATCAGCTTTGCTGCCGTTACCCATTAAACCCATAACATTGGACGAGAAAACTAAACTGATAAAAAAGCTGGCTAATTCAGGTGCTGATATTACAGAACTAAATATTGTCAGAAAAAGATTATCTGCTATAAAAGGTGGAAAATTGGCCAATTATTCTGCTTGTAGGATTATCACTTTGATTATTTCTGATATTGTAGATGATCCATTTGATTTGATAGCAAGTGGACCAACAGTTCAAAATAATGATGACCCACAAATGGCTATTGATGTTCTCCAAGGGTATCACTTATACAACGAACTACCAGAGTCTATAAAAGAAGTGTTAAAAAGGAAAAGTGATGGTGCAAATATATCATCAGTAAAATTCCAGAATTTTATAGAAGACTTAAATATGAGTAGCAATAACAAACAAGAAAAGGATTGCCATGAGGAATTCCCGTCAGCGCAAGTTCTTAACTTTTTACTGGCTTCAAACCACATGAGCATTAATAATGCACAGCAACAATTAACTTTACTGAATGCAGCACACATAAAATCTAATCAATTGAAGGGATGTTATTTCCCGATTTTTATTTCACGAAGTGTTACAGGCAATGTGAAAGATGTTGCTTTAAAATACTATAAACTAACCCATTTGTTTGGCGAGTATCTCAGAGAAAACCTTGAATATGAAACTTTATGTAGTTTAGTCGGTAAAATCAACATACAGGGAGGTCCAATTGAATGTGACTTTAAAAAACTACATGACCCGAGCACAAAGGAAAAAATAATTTGTCTGATTTTAGCAGGGGAAACTACTGTGGAAGTTAAAGGCACAGGAAAAGGTGGAAGAAATCAACAGCTTGCACTGGAATTTTCAAAGCTGTTACATGAACACAAAAGGCAGTTAGATCATTTGGATGTTTATATGCTCAGTGCAGGCACTGATGGCATTGATGGACCAACCGATGCAGCTGGTGCTATAGGCCACATCAATTTACTGTCTGAAAGTATTAAGGCCAGGATAGATGTTAATGATTACTTAAATAACAATGATAGCTACACTTTCTACAATACATTCAAGGATGGCAAGTATCACATTAAAACAGGACATACTTATACAAATGTCATGGACATACATTTGATTACTATTGAGCGAAAAGACACATTTATTAGTTGTCTTGACAAGTCATGACGCTACTTAACAAAAATAAACTGCTGAAGTTCGAAAAAAAACGGTGATCTGAGAAATCATTAGAAATTTTTCTATGAATTAGGAATAAATAAATGTTTACCATGATGTAGTTTTATTTCAACCCAATGATGGTTTTAAAAATAAACTTAATTTATTTTGTTTCTTGTCCTGTCCTTTATCTTGTTTTATTTTAGCAGAGGCTAATACTGCTTTTTGGCATAGACCAGCAAATTTGTCCTTTTTTCTCTTGTTGTTGTTAATTATCTTTGCAGGTTCCTTGATAGTGCTGGCAAGAGTATTCTGTTTGTTCTTCAATGAAAACACATCAAATGTGTTTGAGTAAACATTTGTGCTAGATGAGTTTTTCTTGATTGATTCAACCTTTTTATTTTTTGTATCACACATACTTTTTATCTTTTCAGTATTTGTGTCTTTTGCAAGAGGTTTTTTATTTATACTTGCTGTTTTAGTGTTTGTGCTGCTTGTAGTCCCTTTTTTGGGGTATTCTTTAACTGGCTTTGGCAACGTTGTTACAGTGGTGTGTTTGCAGAATGAGCAGGTTTGGTTCTGAAAATGTTAACTATTTAGAAGCATGGATATTGGCTCAGTTTAGGACTGAAAGCAGTTTACACTGTTAGGTCTATTTTGACCCATACAAAATTACGGAGTCTAATCGGTCACAGAATTTTTTTTTGCCAGTGGTTTGATCATGTCCAAATCACATTTGCACCTGTAAAGGTGTTCCACCATTGAGGGACAAATAAGGCTTATTTTCATAACAGACAGTGCAGCACTAACAAATTCGCTGAGGAGGCCGGACACCAGGTCAAAATCGGTTGCAGAGTGTCACACTGCGCTTCAAAGACTGACAGATAGATATACTGTTACAATCAAATGGACAGATAGCCATGGCCCCTGTCTAGGAAATGACAGGGCTGACTCCCTAGCTAGGGAAGGAGCTAGACTTACCCCAACTCAAGCTGACATCTGCCTATCAAAACCACCAACTGCGGAAATCAAAAACAGGCTGAGACTGCATTCGGAAACGGAGCACCAAAAGCTATGGGAGCGAAGGTTGGACTGCAAGCACTCAAGATCTATGCTCCCCAGACCTGACAAGAAAGTGAATACACTACTCAAAATGAAACGTGAGGACCTGCGTATGGTAGTGGACATCACAACAGGGCACTGCAACCTAAACCATCACCTGTACAAGATTGGAGCCACTGACAGCGGGCTATGTCGGGGCTGCTTGCAGGAAGAAGAGACGGTGGAGCACGTGATCCTGGATTGTGCGGCTACAAAAGAGACCAGGGCCAAGACGGGTTTGCAGGAGCTACTTCTATCCTGCTCTCCAGCATCAACGCCTTCGGACACACTTCAACTGTGTTGCCACCAACCCAAAGTACTGCTCCGTTACTTTAAGAAGCTGGGCTGGCTGGGATAGGGTTAGCACAGGGGACAATGCACAATACACCCCACAGCGGGACGAAAGTGCAGGTCTTAACACCCCCACTTAGAATTAGAATTAGAAAGGGTCTCCAACCCCCTCCCTTACCTCAAGGATGTGAGGCTCTACAAACCTCTACGAGCTAGTCTAGGAGTTAATGAACATGAAAAACTAGTTCTTACCATTTGATTGCTTTTTAATAAAGCTTTTCTTAAGTTTACTTTGTTTTCATTAGACTTTGATATTTTCTTAGACTTTATTCTTTGTTTCTGTCTAGTACTTAGCTTGATAGTCTTGATCTGAAATTTAAATAATATTTGTTAGTTTTTTTCTATAGAAACGAGTTTAGTCAGGTTAGTACAATAAGCCATATCTTACTTTGACATCGGTTTTGTTATCCCACTCCAAACAACAACGAGGACATCTGGCTTTTCGTGAGAAATGCTTGCTAGGAAGTCCGAATCCTCCTGTAATTTCTTTGCATCGCATTCTGCAGGAGAATGTAGAATTAAATGAATGTACACAAACTCGCAGAACAAAAGTAAGTCTACATAAAGAGATTTTTAATCATTGTCTACTTACAAGTAAAAACTACGAAGTAGTTGTAAACTTTGATTATTTTCCGATAGTGGAAGGCATGAGGCAATTCTATAAAAAAAAGCGACACTCGATTCCGACATGTTTTGCGAAATAAAATAACACAGATTTATAAGTATAAAATAAGGGAGACGTTATTGCACAGCATGATTAAACCTTGGAGCAAGGAACAAAATGGAGCGGCAGTAACTTTTATTTTGTATGAAAATTTTCGCCCACCATTAGCGTGCATTCAACCATTCATTCAATACTCTGTGATCTTTGATTGCCTTCATTCAAAGTTTTGTTTACTTTTTGTGTTTTCGTAAAGTTTCACTATTTTATTAGCAAATACCTATATTTTTTACTACACAAGTTGGATTTCACAATGCCTGAGTGTAATATTGTGCATTGTGGAACGAGGCAAAGCCAGTATCGGCCTGGACTGACTTTACACAAGTGCTTCAACAGTTTACATTGAAATTGTAGTTTTTGCTTCATTATTTTGTTCTAAATGTATGTTTCGTTAGTGAGCTTTATAGTAAACATAAGGACATTAGTGCCATTGTTGTGTAAAATATCATTATTTCATAGTACTTGTACTTGTACTTGTAGCGCAGACTCTTTTCCGCAACTAGGCCGCCAGTGGGCCCTTTTTGCGTGGCGAGTGGAGGCTGCTAATCCAGCCACCCGATGTCCTCCAGGAAGGCCAGCAGCTCACTAATGCCGGCGCAGGCCTGCCCGGGAGTCCTCGGCGACCCGAGGAAAGCTCTTCTCTGAGACGCCACACTGCTGCACTCCAGGAGCACATGCGCCGGCGTCTCGTCTGCTACTAGACAGCCTCTACACAAGGGGCTGTCAGTAATACCTAGTGTAAATAAATGTTTGTTAAGCATGCAGTGACCGGTGACAATCCCGACAACAAGCCGAATCTTGTCCCGTCTCAGATTGAGGAGCCTTCGGGAGTATTTCGGGTTTAATACCGGAAACGCCTCCTTCGACTGCCTGCAATCTGGTATACTTGCCCAAAGTTCTTGATGTCGATTAACAGTACGATTACGGATCCAAGACCGTATTTGACTAAAGGGCAGGGGTACTAGGGGCTCTGGTCCTGCTGGCAGCATTTCCGAACCTCTCCTGGCCAACGCGTCAGCCCCATCGTTACCTCTGGAGCCTCGTTACCTATTTCATAGTAATTCATGTATTGCTTACAAGATTGTTTACAACTAGGGATCGGTCGGGCAAATTGCCGACCCAGTCCGACCCAAAAATCGAGCACGCCTTATTTATCATAACAACCGCCCTGTGGTTTACAATCATTTGAATTGAACTTCAGTCGAGCTGTTACAATATGTCATAATGGAGAGCGTAGAATTGTCACTGTCATGTCAATCTATGGATCCACACCACCACAGGGAACAACAAATTCAACAAACACAAAGCAAAACAACGGATTGTAACGGTTACACGAAGATTTGCATTGCTAAATATTACGTATTCCTCTATAAAATTATACCATGATGTTCTTGGTACCAGGCCTGATGTACCAGGATTTCGTCTCAGGTAATTAGTTGACCTTTACCTACATTTTATTAAGGTCTCTGGCCGGCCAGACCCTTCGAAAACAACTCTCGCAGAAAAGCGCTGTATGTAAGACACTCTGTACCTAGATACGCAAATTTTGAATTGTATTATATCCTGTAGACAGTGCGTATATTCTCTCTCGTTACCTGTCGACAGTCCGATACCGAGAGAGATGTGATATCATCAGGTAGAGCAGAGTAGAACCGCCGTCAGTGTACCTGCCAAGCTTCTGCACATTATGCTGGAATTCCGAGCACAAGCTAGTTGTGCAAATAAACTATTTCGGATGAATATTCTGAAGTTGGGTCTGGGAATTCTTGCGCATGTTCTTCCGAGAATGTAGCTTTTGAAAAGGCTCCTGTGCAAACTTCAGAATATTTCTCCCAAAACGGTTAACTGTAGTTATGACATTTCACTTTCTTGTTTGTATGTGCATAACTAAGGTCCTTTATCATTTGATTTTCTTCTCAAATTTTTTCAGTTATGTATCAGTTGAACATGGTCAAAGCAACTCTTCATATTGAGGGAAGATGCCTCCCTCCGTCAAGTTATTGAAAAACTGATTTATCTGCCTGCTATACATTCAACATACAAAATGGTCAACAGGCGGATCTTTTCATTGTGATGCGGCCCCACCGAGCCTACGTAATGGACATGTAGGTTAATTATTTTTAACAAAGTAAAGCTGACTTCTAAATATTATGATTGCTTTAGTTTTTCTTAAAACCCCGTACCTAGCTGTCCCACAGCCTAACTCCAAGCAGGTATTTTCAGCTAGGCAAACATAAGTCAATAATTACTATAAGTTATCATCAACATGAGACTGTACCTATGGTATATATGGTTCTATTCACATGTTATAAAACACATTCTTTTGACTTGGCCTTGCCTCGGTAGAAATAGTATGTATCATGCAGAGGTTTTTTAATAAACTTACCTGTTATGGCATGGTGATTATGGCAAATCCCCCATTGCACACTGTATGCTATGGGGGAGGTCTCATCCAGCAATTACTACCGGCAGATGAAGATAGTGTAAGTAGACTTATATACTTAGTAGACTTATATACTTAGTCTTATATACTTAGTAGACTTATATACTTAGACTTATATACTTAGACATATATACTTAGACTTATATACTTAGACTTGTGTACTTAGACTTATGTACTTAGACTTATGAATTTAGTCTTATGTACTTATACTTATGTACTTAGACTTATATACTTTGTAGACTTATATACTTAGTAGACTTATATACTTAGTAGACTTATATACTTAGTATACTTAGTAGACTCATATACTTAGTAGACTTATATACTTAGTAGACCTATATACTTAGTAGACTTATATACTTAGTAGACTTATATACTTAGAAGACTTATATACTTAGTAGACTTATATACTTAGTAGACTTATATACTTAGTAGACTTATATTATTAGTAGACTTATATACTTAGAAGACTTATATACCTAGTAGACATATATACTTAGTAGACGTATATACTTAGTAGACTTATCTACTTAGTAGACTTAAATACTTGGTAGACTTATATAATTAGTAGACTTATATACTTAGTAGACTTATATACTTAGTAGACTTATATACTTAGTAGACTTATATACTTAGTAGACTTATATACTTAGTAGACTTATATACTTAGTAGACTTATATACTTCGACTTATATACTTAGACTTATATACTTAGACTTATATACTTAGACTTATATACTTAGCCTTATATACTTAGACTTATGTACTTAGACTTATGATACTTAGACTTATGTACTTAGACTTATATACTTTGTAGACTTATATACTTAGTAGACTTATATACTTAGTAGACTTATATACTTAGTAGACTTATATACTTAGACTTATATACTTAGACTTATATACTTAGACTTATATACTTAGCCTTATATACTTAGACTTATGTACTTAGACTTATGATACTTAGACTTATGTACTTAGACTTATATACTTTGTAGACTTATATACTTAGTAGACTTATATACTTAGTAGACTTATATACTTAGTAGACTTATATACTTAGACTTATATACTTAGTAGACTTATATACTTAGTAGACTTATATACTTAGACTTATATACTTGACTTATATACTTAGACTTATATACTTAGACTTATATACTTTGTAGACTTATATACTTAGTAGACTTATATACTTAGTAGACTTATATACTTAGTAGACTTATATACTTAGACTTATATACTTAGTAGACTTATATAATTAGTAGACTTATATACTTAGTAGACTTATATACTTAGTAGACTTATATACTTAGTAGACTTATATACTTAGACTTATATACTTAGTAGACTTATATAATTAGTAGACTTATATACTTAGTAGACTTATATACTTAGTAGACTTATATACTTAGTAGACTTATATACTTAGTAGACTTATATACTTAGTAGAGTTATATACTTAGTAGACTTATATACTTAGTAGACTTATATACTTAGACTTATATACTTAGACTTATATACTTAGCCTTATATACTTAGACTTATATACTTAGCCTTATATACTTAGACTTATGTACTTAGACTTATATACTTAGTAGACTTATATACTTAGACTTATATACTAAGTAGACTTATATACTTAGACTTATATACTTAGTAGACTTATATACTTAGACTTATATACTTAGTAGACATATATACTTAGTAGACTTATATACTTAGTAGACTTATATACTTAGTAGACTTATATACTTAGACTTATATACTTAGACTTATATACTTAGACTTATATACATAGACTTATATACTTAGATATATATTCTTAGACTTATATACTAAGACTTATATACTTAGACTTGTGTACTTAGACTTGTGTACTTAGACTTATGTACTTAGACTTATGTACTTAGACTTATATACTTTGTAGACTTATATACTTAGTAGACTTATATACTTAGTATACTTAGTAGACTTATATACTTAGTAGACTTATATACTTAGACTTATATACTTAGACTTATATACTTAGACTTATATACTTAGACTTATATACTTAGAATTATAAACTTAGACTTATATACTAAGACTTATATACTTAGACTTGTGAACTTAGACTTGTGTACTTAGACTTATGTACTGAGACTTATGAACTTAGACTTATATACTTAGACTTATGTACTTAGACTTATATACTTTGTAGACTTATATAATTAGTAGACTTATATACTTAGTAGACTTATATACTTAGTAGACTTATATACTTAGTAGACTTATATACTTAGACTTATATACTTAGACTTATATACTTAGACTTATATACTTAGCCTTATATACTTAGACTTATGTACTTAGACTTATGATACTTAGACTTATGTACTTAGACTTATATACTTTGTTTATTTTATTTTATTTTATTTTAGAATCTTAAGAAAACTTACAGCTAGGTACACAGAAAATACTAAGTAGACTTATATACTTCGTAGACTTATATACTTAGTAGACTTATATTATTAGTAGACTTATATAGAGAAGACTTAGAGAAGAGAAGAGAAGATAAGATAAGATAAGGTAAGATAAGATAAGATAAGGTAAGATGAGATGAGATGAGAGGAGAGAAGAGAAGAGAAGAGAAGAGAAGAGAAGAGAAGATAAGTCGATAGTCGATAGTCGATAGTCGATAGTCGATAGTCGATAGTCGATAGTCGATAGTCGATAGTCGATAGTCGATAGTCGATAGTCGATAGTCGATAGTCGATAGTCGATAGTCGATAGTCGATAGTCGATAGTCGATAGTCGATAGTCGATAGTCGATAGTCGATAGTCGATAGTCGATAGTCGATAGTCGATAGTCGATTGTCGATTGTCGATTGTCGATTGTCGATTGTCGATTGTCGATTGTCGATTGTCGATTGTCGATTGTCGATTGTCGATTGTCGATAGTCCATAGTCGATAGTCCATAGTCGATAGGAAGAGAAGAGAAGAGAAGAGAAGAGAAGAGCAGGTGAATACGAAATTGTGAGATTATGACATTATGATTGTGAGAATATGATTGTGAGATTATAAGATTATGAGATTATGATTATGATTGTGAAAATGATTGTGATTATGATTATGATTTTGAGATTATGATAGCGAGGTATCACTATCTCACTATCTCACTATCTCACTATCTCACAATCTCACAATCTCACACTCTCACACTCTCACACTCTCACACTCTCACACTAGTGATAGTGTTATAATGTGATAGTATGAAAGTGTGAGAATGTGAGAGTGTGAGAGTGTGAGTTAGTGAGATCGTGAGATAGTGAGATAGTGAGATAGTGAGTCAGTGAGATAGTGAGATAGTGAGATTATGAGAGTGTGAGATTGTCAGATGATTAGCGTGTGGGAATGTGATAGTGTGAGAGTGTGAGAGTGTGAGATAGTGAGATAGTGAGAAAGTGAGATGGTGTGATTATGTGATTTTGTGATTGTGTGATTAAACGATTGTGTGTTTGTGTGATTATGTGATTGTGTAATTGTGTGCTAGT
This sequence comes from Epirrita christyi, assembly GCA_951392215.1. NCBI lineage: Eukaryota > Metazoa > Arthropoda > Insecta > Lepidoptera > Geometridae > Epirrita > Epirrita christyi. The sequence continues at coordinate 5,792,091 of OX595855.1, read as the reverse complement.
GTGCTAGTGTTCTATTGTGCTAGTGTGCTAGTGTGATAGTGTGATAGTCGATAGTCGATAGAAGATAATATACAAATACGAATATAAGAATATACGGATATACGATTATACGACTATAAGAATATACGAATATACGAATATATGAATATACGAGTATACGAAAACGAAAACGAAAACGAAAACGCAAACGAAAACGAGAAGAGAGGAGAAGAGAGGAGAAGAAGAGGGAAGAGAAGAAAAGAGAAGATAAAATAAGAAGAGAAGAGAAGAGAAGAGAAGAGAAGAGTAGAGAAGAGAAGAGAAGAGAAGAGAAGAGAAGAGAAGATAAGATAAGAGAAGAGAAGAGAAGAGAAGAGAAGATAAGAGAAGAGAAGAGAAGAGAAGAGAAGAGAAGAGAGAGAAGAGAAGAGAAGAGAAGAGAAGAGAAGAGAAGAGAAGAGAAGAGAGAAGAGAAGAGAAGAGAAGAGAAGTCGATAGTCGATAGTCGATAGTCGATAGTCGATAGTCGATAGTCGATAGTCGATAGTCGATAGTCGATAGTCGATAGTCGATAGTCGATAGTCGATAGTCGATAGTCGATAGTCGATAGTCGATAGTCGATAGTCGATAGTCGATAGTCGATAGTCGATAGTCGATTGTCGATTGTCGATTGTCGATAGTCGATTGTCGATTGTCGATAGTCGTTAGTCGATAGTCGATAGTCGATAGTCGATAGTCGATAGTCGATAGTCGATAGTCGATAGTCGATAGTCGATAGTCGATAGTCGATAGTCGATAGTCGATAGTCGATAGTCGATAGTCGATAGTCGATAGTCGATTGTCGATTGTCGATTGTCGATTGTCGATTGTCGATTGTCGATTGTCGATTGTCGATTGTCGATTGTCGATTGTCGATTGTCGATTGTCGATTGTCGATTGTCGATTGTCGATTGTCGATTGTCGATTGTCCGATTGTCGATT